>LPNX010372867.1:0-62635 GCA_001517045.1 Pseudotsuga menziesii | reverse complement strand
GTAGCTGGAGAAGGAGGAGGATCAGGCTTTGATCTCCTTGCTGGTTTTATCTTTTATCTTTTGGGGCATCTATATTGAGGAAGCTTTTGCTGGGTTTTTTGCTTTAGGGTTTTCCCAGGATAAATCTTTGTGTTCCTTTTGTATGGTTGTGCTTGTGTATCTTTCAGTGATCCTGTTTATATGCTTTTGTTATGAGAAATGAAATGAAATACTGATGTCTTAGCTAAGCATATGAAAATTTAACATGGGTGTGCTCATGCTGATGCCAATTAAGTCAATTAAACTTAGGATAGTGGTTTAACAAGGTCAAATTGACTAAATTAAGTGTGCATGTTGGGTAAATGACTCCAACAAATGGAAAAATATGTATGGATAGAATAATAAATTCAACCAATATTATGTAGGATAATTAAGCTACTTGGTTAGCAAAAAACCATTCATTTTAGGAGAAAAACACAACCAAAATGTTCTTACAAATCCAAAGTCTTCAGTTGATTCCCTAAGGGGCATGGGTCTTATTGGTAATATGGGATAAGAATAACCCTTTATTCAAGCTATGGGCATAGAAATAATGATAATCATGCGGGCCCCAAATTTCTTTGATCAAGCTCTTAATGAACGATTCATTAGGAACATTGCCATAAAGTATCCCAATACATGTTTTTCCAATAAAAACATTCTAGATTTTGTAATATTGATTGAAAATATATGAATGGTGATTTGATCCATTTTATATTTACCTCATGATACACTTTTAGGATGAACATTATGGTGACTTTGGTAGTCCTATAATATTTGATATAGTTATTCGTGTTTATCCCTAGTGGGATACAAATAAGAATATCTTATTTCAATTATAATATCATAAGTCTTCATCCATGTTTGTTAATTTCAGACCATGGTAAGAAAATTATGCACTCTAAAAATCAAAGCCTAAACACTAGAAACTTAAAACTAATAACTCCTATCAGAGTATTAAATTATGAATGCTATAATATACAAAAACATGGATAATTGGAACTTATTATAGCAAGATAATATTGTAGCACGAACCACATCTCTATTTATTAATTCATAAAATATAAAATACAATGACTCAAAACTCAACTGTCAAACCATGTTGTTTTTCCTCTTTCTCCCTTTCTAACCCTTGTGCAACTTGGACAATTGCATGTAGATCACCATCATGCACAGACATTTATATTAAGGTAACCAATGCATTTTTTATTAAACCTTTTTAATAGTATGTTAATAATATTAAAAACTTAATATTCCAAAATACTTACTTGCTCGGTCTTCTCTTAGTTTTGAGAATATTTTTATGTATTGAAAAAGGCCACCACATAATGGTGGGAGTTCATCTGGCCCCTCCCTCCCATCAAATCACTCTCAAATCTCCATGCCCAATATATCTAGTGGAAAATAAATGAGATTAATATAATATAAAACAACATAGGAAATGGCATAAAAGTAGTAAAACATAAATCAAAGTACAAACATATTTTATATCAACAGAGATGATGAATTGTTACAATATCAAAGGTTTTAATAATGACAAAAATTTAGTTGTTTTTCATATACTATGGTTTATTATTTAAAAAAATGTTGATTAACATGTTTATTTCATCCTTGTTTTCTTCTTCTGGAGGTTGTTTATCTATTGAGTCTTCCCACTAGAATGTAACCTTGTGCTATGTACAAGATGAGTGGGACCAACATCAATTATAAAAAAAGTAAAATATGTATAATTAGTACAATTTACTCATTATTAACATTTTAAATAGTTCAATATAAATATTAAAACAATGTTTATTACATGGTTGACTAGTAGAGGTTGTGATTTATGCAATATGCTCCTCATGTCTCCTAATATTCTCATTCACTGTCTGTGCCCCTTAAAGAATATTTTTTATGAGTATACCAAATCTTTTCCAAATCATAGCATTATAATACATTTAATAATTGTACACTGATGCTACCATCATGAGGTTGCTTTGCATTTACTTCCTAAAAAATGCATGTGCTCTCCCGCATTAAAAACAAAATAGCATTAATTTATAGAAAACATTAAACTCTGAATTGGATTACATTTAATGGTCATTCAAAACTAAGTAAAATTATTTAGTTTAAGATTCTCAAAGGGACTTTGTGATTTCTCTCACCTTCCACAATGTCAAGTACAACTTGAACTTGAATGTGAGATTCATTTCTTCTTCAATCGATAATCATTTATATATTTTCCCCTTGATTTCGTAACAATACCGATACAAATTCTAATTATTTGCTGCATTAAATGTAAGGTTGCAATATTAGATCAATAATAAATTTGTTTAATCCTTTTCATACTTACAAATCTGGTAAAAAAATCAGGTATCCACTTTGGCCAATTTTGTATTCATTGTGTTTCACTAACCTCACCTTTGGAGGCATATTTTAGCCTACAAAGATATCTAAAGTGAGAGACTGATTTAATTTTATTTTTATGCTGAACTAAAAAAATTCATACCCAATTTCATATATCATGCTATACCTACCTCCATACCTCCATGAGTTGAAATATTTCCTTTTTTTTTCATCCTCTTATCTTTAGCATCCTCGAGGATGCCTTCCAATCCCTCTTGGAAACTAAAGAGGGTCTCGCATACTTGGATTTGTTTTATAGGTTAACTTTATATGTATCTATTATTGTTTTCAAATATTTCCCTATCGGAGAAAGTATTCATCAAATATACCAACCACGCATTTAGTAATATCCTTCTTCAAATGTGAAGGTTGTTCGTTGAATCGAGTAGAATCATTGGGAAAAAAATTCGAATTCCTTCTCTTGTAGGCACTTCCAAAACATATTATTCCGTACCAAATAAATAATAGATTTTCATTGGTATATAATCAATGTTAAAAAGTACCATGATTGTATCACATTATGAAAAATAATTAAAGATGTTAATAATTACCTACGAGTTTTGGTTGTTTTAATGGAATTATATTATCATCCACCATAATATCAAAGAATAGTGTCTTGCTACTTTTGACACACGTTGCTCTAGGGAATAATTCCTGTGGAGATCCATGAATGGGTGCATTAAGGCTAGCTCCATATACATTTGATGGGAAGGGGTGCCATGTAATGATCCACTAGACATTATGTTATGTAACATTGGGAGCCAACTTCAATGTAGGAAGATGAATGATTGAGGGAGGAGATGTGATAGTGCATGTAGGATCATAAAACGGAGAGTGAAATAATATAATGGGTATGTAACTGGTGGTGGGTGAATTATGTGATTGCATAGGATGCATGGTTAGTGCCACCACTAGACTCAGTATTGTAAAGAAATATCAGATTTTGTTGTGCCAAAAGAAAATATTTTTTTGTTAAGATATAAGATTAAATATAACTGAAAACTATTTGCTATGATAAAATAAACACGTTAAAGTTAATGCACACTCAATACTGTTTGATTCTATTAATCAAAATGTCGTGTTCATGCACAACATCATGGGCTTGGGTCATTAAACAAGTCATCCTCATCACCCATGTTAGGATCATGAGTACAACCCTTCCACAAAGAAACATGTTCAATGACAATTATAAGATTAATAAAAACAAACTATATCTACATAAAGAGTTGTAAGCAATCAAAGAGGTATAAGTTTCTACAGTTACCTCCATGGGACGTATAGGTTCCTTCCCATTATCATCCTACCAAAATACTCAATAAAATTTCAATTACATATAAGTTATATGAGATATCAACATTGCTAAAGATAATTAAACATAAACATTTTTTATTAATATATCGAAAAAATTCAAACATAGGTACCCCAATGAATGTAGGGTCTAATTCTATTTCATTTAAATCATAATATATCAACAACTCCTCCCCTACTGCTATTTTTTCTATTGCACATATCACTACCTGATTTCCTTCACATTCCCCAAATATGTAATTGGATGACTTTCTTATTGTCTCCAGTAATTTACTGTTTATAAACCTTGCAATATTTTCAAAAGCATTTTGCCTTCCATTAGTTTGTATAATGGTTGCTTTATTTTGATTAGAGTAAATTGTATATAGTTTGTAGAAACTTAATAGCTTTGCATACTCCAAATATATTTGTCCAATTTGATCCAATATCCATATCTATAACATGGACCAACATACTCCATCGATTCAGTTACTTTGCCATATTTATATTTATTCCATCCATCGAAAATAGTCCTAGACCATGTATAGACAATGGATCAATTTGATAAATCATATTGATACAAAAATTAGTGTCCAATTCTAGAAGTTGTTTTGATTCCCACCCTTTGACTATACATTTGTACCTTGAAAGGACCTAATGTTTTCTTTTGTAACATCGCCATAACAACATGTCCCTCCTTCACCAAGAAATAATTCCATGCATTTATGGAATTTTCTTTTAAAATTTTGACCTATGGTTGATCTCACCTTGTTACATCTAGATGATGTTTTGCTTTTCCCTTTTCCTCTTGAATGTTTATCTCTATTGGAAGACATATTTGATATATACCTATTTGGTTGTACCTACACCAAACAATTCGATGACAATATACAGTCAATATTTAGTGAAAGAATAAGTATTGGATGAGACCATGGTAACACCTTAGGAATTTCAAAGCATAGAGTAACACATAATATCTTTCCTACATGAGAAGAGAGCGGAATATTTTGATAAATGAAGAAACTAGTACCATATGTTAAAGTAGAATCCTTGGAAAAAAAAACATTCAAAGTCTCGATGACTTTCATATTCGTGGACCCTTAATCATTCTATGAAACAATTCTTAATTGTACGGAAAAAATTGGACTTTATGAGGCATGACTATGATAATGCTTCTAAACAAAAGTTAGAGTTTTCTGCTTAGTTGACCAAAGAGACTTCTCAATTTTTTCTAATTCCACCACATCACCAATTCTATAAGGAGATGGAAGAGAGAACCCTTCGAAGTCAACCATCATCACCAACCCTTATTTTGTTTATATCTTTGTTAGTGTCTTTCTCTTGGAAGATCTTATGTCCATCTTAATCATTCCTAGATTTTCTTTGATCTTTCCAATAATAGTAATTCATTATGAAATCCAATGCTCAATCATATCATCATATTTAGACAAATATTTCCTTGTTATGTCTTCATCTTTGTTCAACATTTCCTAGGCGATCCTTAACTGATCATGTTTAACTTGCTTGTAACTATATATACTAATATCAAGATTGTGAAACTGAAGATAGGTGGCCTTTAAATTGTCCACAATATCCTCTCAATATTCTCTCTGTATTAACAATATTAAAGTATAAAGAAACAAATATATCATATACATCTCAAGCTTTGTTCACAATAACACCGGTACATTAGAAATGTTTCTTTATAAAGTTCTGATTAGATCAAATGTAAATCAATCTTCAACTATAAATAGAGTTATTAACTATGCACCAAAACATACAAGATATTTATGAGAGAATGTCCAGCACTACCACCTCTTACTAGAGGATATTTATGAGAGAACGTCCAACACTACCACCTCTTTACCTTGACCAACACTATGATATAATTTTATTAATAAGTTGAAACTTTATGATAAGCTCATTATTTTGTGTAACAACTATCTTCTCACATGGGTTCCACTCTTATCAATTTGTATCTTATATTGTATGGTTGCTACCACTCTTATCAATTTGGATCTTATATTGTATGGTTGCTAGCATTCCATAAGAAAAAATAAAAAGTACTAATCAATACAAGAAAAATGCATCTTATCTTCTTTTTTTTGACTAAGGGAATGGACAATTGGGGTCGGGCTAGTACTCGCGTGACACGGGGTCCAGGATCCATTCCCGCTACCACTATAACCCTAGGTGCCCCACACCCGCCGCAAGACATGGGACACAGGTAAACCCGGGTAGGATTGATCTCGTGACCTCCAATTTACAACAAGTGACTTCATAACAACGGAATCGCCAAGGAGCCACACCCGTGCGGACCTTTTTCGTCTTTCATGTTACTGGTTTCTCTTCGAAACCATAACCACATGAACCTAAACGATATATTTATCCCTTCACGTATAAATCCACTCCTAATATAGTTAACATATCTTCTACTTTCACCATACCTACTTACGTGTTTTCTTAAATTCTTAATAGAAATCTACTAGTTCCTAGTCATTTTACATAAACATTAACACGCCAACCATGAAAAAGGAAAATAATTACGGGAATATTAGCATTGCTAAATGTGGGAATATTAACATTGCACACGTTGCTTCGAATAAGTCATGAACAAGGTGTTGTGTAGGGTGTGAAATGCAATCATTTTAACTTTTACGAGAATGGTAAATACCATGAAGCAATAATATTATTCAATGTAATTCAATTCCAAGTAATAAAATCCAAATCAATAGTTTGAGATACACGCGGCTAACCATTTATGGTTTTAAGGGTTACAAATGTCAATGAACATTTGAGCATGGAAAATTTTAGCTACAAAATTTAGTCCTTGAGCTAATTTTTAATGTTTTTTTTAAACATATTTTTACAAAATTTTAATTTCTTTTTTTTTTAAACATATTTTCACAAAATTTAGCTTTTAGTTAATTTTTAATGTTCCTTTTTTCAAAATATATTTTCTAATTTGTATGTTTTTCTAAAATTATTTGCCCAAATTTCATAAGATATAATTATTTTACTCTAAACATTACCAAAATTTTCCATAAACTATATAAAAATGTTAGAAATTTAATATTTTTACAAAAATATCACCAAACATTTTATAGTTAGAAATTTAAGAATCGGTAAGATTCACTAATATTTCTACACTTTAATAAAATTATGGATCCTTAAAAATTTCCTCGCACTTAACTATTTTTTAAATGACATATAATACGTGGAAGGGTGAAGGAATATTGTATGCTTCTTCATGGAATAACCACTGCATATTTAGCATCGAGAAGGGTGAAACAAACATTTATGCATCTTCATAGAATACGCATTCATTTGAAGCATTTATATTCTCCAATGCAATGCATGTGCAAGGAATAAAATCCAATTCAATCACCATGGTTTAGGATCTACTATGCGTGCCAACATTTATTGGTGTTGAAATAAGGTAAGCATATTAGATTTACTTTAATAAGAATATTAACATTAATTTTCAATGGGATCATTAACATTGGTAAATGTGAGAATATGGACAACAACAAGATTAAAACACATATAAACAATATTTTTCTTTCAAACAAACAAACTACAAATGTGAAAAAGAATAGAGACAAAATCAACAACTTGTGTGGAAGCCAAAAATCATAACTTCTATCCAAACAGTCGACCAACAAAAAGTTCTAGTAAAGATTGACTTGGGGTGGCTCAATTCATAGTCGATGCAACAATTTTACTTGAGAATTAATAAATCATATGATTTTGTTTCATCAAGTGTCATAGTTACGAGCATAAAAGATATTGAGAAGATGGTTGTGTGAGCTAGAATGAGAGTTAAAGGGAAGCTTTTCAATAATCATGCTTTGAGGACAAACTATTTTAAGGAGAATGCGTTGTAACATATATATGTGTGTGTGTGTGTGTGTCACATCCCTTCGTGAACAATTGTTATATGTGCCTTTAGGATTTGTATTTATACCAATCTATCATTGTATCTCTCATCATCCCATATTATCTCTATTATGCATACTTATCCATATGGATTCTTTTATACTTGCATACCTATTTTGGATATTTATTGTTTGAAACATATTGTTCGTCTTAGGTGTTCCATGGAATGCAATCATTTCAACTTATTACAAGTGGGATAGAACCTGGAATGGCTTAAATCAATATGTGATCCATAATGTTCTATTCAAACACTAACCTTAGAAAAAAAATAAAAGGTGGACTATCAATTATTCATGTAATCAAATCATGTGTCAAGTTATGTTATCTTCAAGCAAGCAAGAAGATCAATAAATATATCATCAAAAGGGGCTTGAGTGCAAAGTTCTTCTGGTTATTGTATTGAAGTCATTGTGTGCAAAATGTGTAAGTTTAGAGGATGTGCATGAAGTGTTTGACATAATATACTTACAATTCTCATTTCTCTTCTAACCCATAACAACATGAGCCTCAACTACTTTAGCTATGCATTCAATGAACACTCCACCTAACTAATATAGTTAACATAGTCTCTACTTTCACCAAACCTATTATTTCTCTTTCTCAAAATCTTACAAGGAGTATATTAGTGCCTAGTTATTCTACATGAACATTGTATGGGAATATCAACATTGCGAAATTTGGGAATATCATTGCACACATTACTTGAAATAATGTTTGAACAAGGTGGTGTGTAGATTCTCACAAAATTAAATCATTTTGACTTATTACGAGAATGGTCACTACCATGAAGCAAATAAATTTTCAATGTGTTGCAATTCCAAGGAATAAAATCCAACTCAATCACCTATACACATGAGTAATCATTTATAGTTTTTAGGGTTAAGAAACCCTTAAATATTTTTCAAAGGATCTATGTAGTATGGAGAAGGGAGAAACAATCATTTATGCTTTGTTATAGAATAACTACTACCATGAAGAATTAATATTCTCCAATGCATCAATAAACCCTTGATCTTTTAAAAAATACATACATAGTATAGAGAAGAGTGAATAAATCATTTATGTTTTTTCACATAGTAATAACTACCATGAAGCATTGATATTCTCCAATGCAATGCATGCGAGGAATACAATCCAGCTTAGTTACCATGGTTTGATGGTTTGAGATCTACCATGTGTGAGAATTTATTGGTGTTGAAACAAAGTAAGACTATTAGGTTAGGTTTAGTTAAATGAGAAACACTATGATTTTCTCGTCAATGAAGTTACCGTGAGTGACATACAATGGTGGTTAGCCTTGGATTCCATATCATTCCAAACAAAGTCACATTTGGAACCATGTTATGGAGCGTTACATCTTAAGAACTTGCTAAGATAAAGCGAATAATTAAGGAGGTATGTTTACTTATGTGCATGATAAGGCTAGTCTTGATCTTATGTGCCTACTAAATTGTATGTTTTAGAAATCCATTTGATGGTTAATAATATGAAGAACAAAATAACCTATTAATACAATTGCTTTTGTGAGGTTAGTCTTGATCTTATGTGCCTACTAAATTATATGTTTTAGAAATCTATTTGATGGTTAATAATATGAAGAACAAAATAACCTACTAATACAATTGATTTTGTGAATATTGTAGGGAAGTAGGTTGCTGTAAGTGGTTTCATAGTATTTATTAATAAATTCCCATTGTTAATGATGAAAATCTATATAATGACATTAAAAAGGTTGGAGAATTTTTTCTTGAGGCAGATAATGTTAGATATGTACAGATATGTAGATCTCGTAGTGGGAATAGAAGATTTTTTTGTTGTATAGATAAATAATGTCAGCTTCCTTTCTATTGCGTGGTAGTGAGAGCTTGTCTCAATCCATTAGAATGATAAATAACATGCATAACACATAAGTTATTTATAGTGAAAACATAGAAATACTTTAAAAACCATGAATGGAACCCTCAACCGTTAACTATTATGAATTAGGGTTGAGGTTATTTTTTTAGGAGGCATAATTGTGGGTCCTCTATATCAATGGATGGATCAAGCTTTGTGGGTCCTTTATCTCCTCAAACTACAAAATAAACCCTTGGTCACCTCTCCTCAATGGATGGATCGAGATCTATGAGTCCTCTATCTCCTCAACCTACAAACAAAATCCTTGGTTGCCTATACTTAATGGATGGACTAGGATTTGAGTGCCCTATGTCTCCTCAAAGGGTCCTTGGTCACCTCTACTCAGTGGAATCAAACTCCATGACCTCTAAATTGGGCTATGTGTATTCTGATTTGTGGACCAATGGGCATTGATAATGGTATCCTAGTGCATGGATTTGTGCTTAGTTGGGTGCATATTTTTGTTTGAATGGAAAACACCCAAAACTTATATGGTATAAAATCTTAATTGTTATATTTTATTTGCGTTGCATGTTTTTTAAATGTTGTGTTTAATTATAAGTTTGTGTATTATATATTATATATATCTATAAGGCATATTATATGTTGCATTACAATATGTATTCTATATAATATAGAATACATTATATTTTTATAGTTTATTATATAATAAATATGTTATTTGTTAATGACATAGATGATGATGAGAGAGACTAGGGGTGCAATGAATATATATGCTCAAAAATTTATATTATATAACCCTTGAACCCCATTTATCACATATTGGAAATCATTTCACTTTACAAAAATTACAATGGCCATGAAAAGTTTATATAGGTTCAACATTAGTTGTTTGGTGTTAGATGTTATATTTTTTTATTTTTAGTATTTTTATATAGTCATAAAAACATTGATAAGCGATTTGGGTTGTAAGCGTTATATAGTTCATGGGCCATAGCTCGGGTGGTTGTGAGATGTGGTTATTGTGCTCCCCACCTAGGTTCGAACCTCATTGGGGACATTTTGTCCTTGGGAGCCCTTGTATGTAATGAAATATTAGGCTGGTGATCTGTTTTTCATGAGTAACTCTCTCTCGAGGGTTGTTGTTTCCCTTTCATGTATACTTGGCAAGTATAAGAGATATTTTCCCATGTGGACGTAGCCATGGTGTAAACTGGGCTTCCATGGTGAACCACCTTAGAAGAATATATATATATATTATGGGATAAAGTCTTCAAGGTTAAGGATTTTATAAGTTAGGTTTCAATATTATAGGAGTTAACTAGGGATTATAGAAGCTATAGTAGTTAATATCTGGATCGAATAAGTATTACTTTTTTTTAGGGATTAGTATTTAAGAGGGATTTCTTTATGTCAGAAAAACAATTCCAAGTTACACAGTAATCAAGCATATCAACATTTTAAAAATGAAATGTGAGAAAGAATGTGAAAGGGATACTATGAAACCAAAACCTGGGTGTGATTTGATCTCATGACCTCCTTTACAACAAGTGACTTCATCTCAAGCGACGCCAATGAGCCACACTCATTTGGGTGAAGGAAATATTTAGTTAAACACTTCATGAACCTATGATTAAACTTCTGTTATCTCCTCAAATAAATTGGTCAAATTTATTTCATTGAGTGATAGGAAAATCATTAGATCAGGCATCTTTTTAAATTTTCTAAGATTCTTTTTAAAGAGCTTTGAATTTGTATTTGATACGAATTCTTGAGAAATTGCGTTGCTTATAAAAAATGTCAAAGAATAGCTTTGTCAAACAATAAAATACCTTGGGAAAACTCAATTTTCTCAGCCGTGGAGAGGTCGGTTTACACGCTCAAATAGTTGATTAACAACTAGACATCCTAAGATTTCCAATGGTACTTTCATATCTGCATTTAGATCTCGGGAAGGCAGTCAAAATTCCCCTGCAAGATGAGGCAGCGTTTTCATGAATGTGGCGTTTTTACTGTGATGAGTCATCATTTTCAAATGATGATCCTGAGCGACTGGAGGATAATTTTGAGAAACGCTCGAAGTATTTTGTTCCTAACATGTCAAAGCACAATAATGTCTCTCAATTTGTCTACAGGTGTCACATATTGGGACAATGAAATCCATTTGTGAGACCTAATTTTCGGATCTCAGAATTTCCCTGTTTGACACATGTTTTTCAATACATATGTCAGGAAAATGAAAACGAATCTCAAAGAATTGAGAAAGGTTTTTGCTCATAACAAACCAGTATAAAAAAACCTCTCTCAGGTTTCCAAAATCTGTTTTTATTGAGAGATATAGGTAAATCTCTGAGCAACATATTTCCATAAATTTCTACATTTTCTAGCCACTTCACAAATTCGGATTTGATATAGGAAAAGAGGTTATCAGATCCATCTTTTGAGGATCTTGAAACTGATTTGTAAAGATTATTTAAGCTCATTGAAGAATCATTGTAAATGGGGGGGGGGATAAAACAGTCTGAGGACCGTGATTCAACTTTGGAGGCTTGTGGCCATACCTTATTTCAGACATCTATGAATTCAGTTTGTCACATAAGCTTCTTTCGTTGTGTTTGTTCAGTTTTCATGTTCTTTCTTTTCATGTTTATGTATATCTAATGACAGATGACTATCATGTCATCTCTTTATCGATGTACTAAACCTATATGTATTCTTTCATGCTTCATCTAACTCCTGGTAACTGTCATCTTATCACTATGTTGATGATCTTGGACTGCAAATACTTTACCTATCATAGCTGGCCATTCACATATGCTATTGTATGTAGATTTATGCTAGTATGATAATTCTTCTCCATGCTTCCATACATTTGATTTAAACTTTCTGAACAGTATAGTAGAAACCCTTCATCTTCGAATGGATTCATGTGTTTCTGAGCAGATGTGAGCATATTTATTCATCCGACTTGATTCTTTTTCCCATACATTATTGAATATTTAAGTTACCAGGCTCATTCCCTTCACAGTCAGGGAAAGACTCCTGGAGTGATAAAAAATTGGCACCGTTGTCGGGGAGAGTAGATTGAAGCTTAGTTTCCCTAGGAAGAACAACATAGATCTAAATTTTGATGGTAGAGAAAAGAGGACACAGAATTGGCTGTATCATCTGCCTAGCGACTCCACGATTAAAGACTCCACTAGGGAGGATCCGGTTGATAGAAGATGAAGAGGATAAATTTCAAATCCAGGTATCAGTTCATTAGTCTGCTTCATGTACTGTTGCATTTATTTATCATCTCTTTCATGTTGTTCCCTTCGCATGTAAAGAGAATTATTTTATGTTTTGTATATTCTGAAAATCATCATTCTCCTTTTATATATCCAACCTTAGAAGAAGAAATCTTGCAGCACTATATTGTAGATGTTGATTCGATATCCACATCACAGCCTATTCCTAAAGATGCGTCCTACATTCCATTTCCTCTTGAATCTGATCACCCTTCTAATTTTGTAGAGATTAAAATTAATTCCAACCCTGTTCAGACTTCAGCACCTTTGGGCATTACTGCTGAACCCTGTCATCAACCCATTAACGTTCATGATCAGTCATTTTCTTTTCAAATTAAAATCAGAATGAAGATGTTCAAGCCTTTGAAGCTGCCCTATCTCCTTCATCCTTATCCCGTTGACTGTTATGAGTATCTCCCTTGGTTTTCTGGAGAAAATCAAGCTTCACCTAAGAGGCACTTGGAATCCTTTTTGGATTTTATTGATCGTTTTCAGATTGTTCATGAAGATGTGATCATGATATTTTTCTCTAAGTCTTTGATTAGAGATGCTGTTGCATGGTTTAAAGGTCTAAGAGCTGATTCCATTGGTTCTTGGATCGAGTTCTCCAATCTTTTTATAAAGTATTGGGGTGAAAATAAATCAGGGGATTCTTACCTTGCTGACTTTTATGCTTTGAAGAAAGAACAAAATGAAATCTTGCTTGTTTTCAATCGAATATTTTCTAGTATCTACTATGGTATGCCCTTGGAGATTCGGCCTACAGAGAAAGCCGCCATGATTTATTATGTTATGGGATTACATTCAGAACTTTCTCTTCTTCTGCTAGAAAGAAAGTCTTCGTCCTTAAAGACCTTGTTTGAAGATGCTCTAGAGGTGGAGGAAAACATTATTGCTTGCAGGAGGATTCGAGAGCAAGCTGATTTTAAAAATATGCATCTATTTAAGCCAACAGAATGTCAGTATATTTCAGTTTTTGAGCAGGGAGGTAATGCTTATGTGTTAGTTTTAGAACAACAACAAGCAGCTGAAATTGTTTCAGATTGTGAATTATATTTTTCAACATTGGAAGAGCATTTTAGAGACAGATATTCATGTAAAATTTATGATCAGTTTGCAAAGCGTGTTGAACCTATGATAACTAATTATTGTATAGACAATTACATTTTTAGAGCTGATCATAATCTTTGTCATTCAAACACTGCTCTATCATCATCTCTTGAGCATTTTTCTGAAGAAGAGGTCATAGTGTTTGATGATCACAAAAAAACAAGAAGGTCATCAATTTTCTGGCAAAGAAGTAGTCATTGAAGTGCAACAATTTCCCGAAGCTCAGCCGGTTTCTGATTTCAGTTTCAAAGATCCAGTGGCAGCATTCATAGAATCATACTTTTTAGAAAACTTGAAAGTTTCAAACTTCTTTTGCTGGCACATGTTTCCTTGTAAGTTTGGATTTGTAAATAACTTTTATTCAATGTTGTTTCATTTTAAACATCGGCTATTGATCAGTAAGAATGATGAGATCATTTCAATATTAAAATTGCTTGGATGGTTGCTATGGAAATCAGCCTTTACCTAACCAAATTGCAGAGCTGGTTAGGGTAGAATAGATTAGGAAATAAGCTCACTGCCCGAGCATTTATTTTCTTTACTATGCAGCGGCTATCTTGAGTGAATAAAGGCAGTATTGAATATGTACAGAGATCATCTACTTAGGTCATGAAATATTTTCATAAAGAGGTGAATGACTGACTCCATGCCCAATGGAACACTAGACATTAAGATCAGATTTTATTTTTCAGGAAAGGCATCAGATCTGTGGTTCTTGGAACCTCACAGGGACGATTCAATCCTCGAGTAGGAGCCAGATGTTATCTCCTCAAATAAATTGGTCAAATTTATTTCATTAAGTGATAGGAAAATCATTAGATCAGACATCTTTTTAAATTTTCTAAGAGTCTTTTTAAAGAGCTCTGAAGTTGTATTTGATAAGAATTCTTGAGAAATTGCTTTGCTTATAAAAAATGTCAAAGAACAGCTTTGTCAAACAATAAACTACCTTGGGAAAACTCAATTTTCTCAGCCGTGGAGAGTGTGGAGAACCTCCTGCAATGAACAATCAAAATGCACGATATAACAGAAATATTGGAGCACAAAAGAGATTTTATTGATCACGGGCCACTTCGAGGGGGCAACCTCCTTTGAGCAAGCTCAATACAAAATAACTCTTTGATGCTTTCATTAGCCTCGACACATACTTATATACTAAGTCTAATCTAAACAACTATTACTCCACATGAATGTGGGATAATGCAACCTATTAACTGGACGACTTAACAACTATTACTTACGCCCCATGAATGTGGGATAATACATCATACTAATGGGACGAATTACAAAGCATATGTGTCCGAAAAAATATACCAACAAAATAAAGAGGGGGGTTGACACGGGTTCTTAACATCCCCTCCCTCTTAAAAAAATCTTTGTCCTTAAAGCTTTAGATGTGGAAATTGCTGCTGAATTTGAAGGAGCGATTCCCATGTAGCATCCTCTGGTTGCATGTCGTGCCACTGAATTATGACCTCTGTGATGTCCCGAGAGCAAAGCTGATGAGTGTGCTTATTGAGGATGGCCTCTGGTTCCAAAATGATGGATCCTTCCATATCCAGCTTTGGTAAAATAGTTTGTGCTCTGATGTTGGAGCCAATCACTTTCTTGAGACAAGAGACATGAAAGAATGGGTGAATGCGAGAAGAAGGAGGAAGTTCCAATTTATAAGCAACAAACCCAATCTTCTGAAGAACTTTATATGGCCCATAGAACTTTGGAGCCAGCTTCTGATGCCCTTTGAGTTTTAGGGAGGATTGCTTGTAAGGCTGCAAACGAAGGAAAACCATATCATCGACTTGAAAGGTGCACTCAGAACGATGTTGATCGGCTTGCTGCTTCATGCGATTTCTTGCCATGTGAAGATTGTCTTACAGAATGTGAAGAATCTGATCACAGTTGCGCAGAACCATGACAACTGCCTGAACTGGTGAACTATGGGGGGTGTATGGAAGGAGCACTAGGGGTGGCTGCCCATAAACAACTTCATATGGAGTCATTTTAGATGCAGTATGGTAGGAATTATTGTACCACCATTCAGTGAGAGGGAGCCAATTTTCCCATTGATGTTGTTGTTCAGAGGTGAAGCAACGAAGATAAGTTTCCAAGCATTTGTTGGTGACTTCAGTTTGACCATCTGTTTGTGGGTGATATCCTGAACTCATTTTTAGTTTGGTTCTAGTGAGGCGAAAGCGTTTGGTCCAAAAATGAATTGTGAAAGTTGCATCGTGGTCTGAGACAATGGAAGAAGGGATTCCATGATGACGGAATATCTGGTCCATGAAAATTTGTGCGATTGAGGAGGCAGTATATGGATGGATGAGAGCATACAAATGACTATATTTGGAGAGTCGATCAACTAGGACCAAGATTACAGTCTTCCCTCCAGATTTAGGGAGCCCGTCGATGAAATCCATTGAAATATCTATCCAAATCCTTATAGGGATGGGCAAGGGTTTGAGCAAGCTGAGGAGGAGTGTAGTTTCACCCTTGTGGTGCTAGTAGGTATCACATTCAACAACCATCTGTTGAGTTTCTTGTTTCATTCCCTTCCAAAAGAAGTTATGTCGTGCCTGCTCATACGTTTTGAGGAACCCAGAGTGCCCTACCACTGGAGAAGCATGGAGTTCATAGAAGACAGCCTGGTGAAGATCTATGCTCTGGGGAAGCACCAAGTGACCCTTGTATCGCAGAGAAGAACAATCCCAAGAGTAATGTGGTACAAGAGAAGGATTACTGGCAAACTATTGGATGATTTGAGATAAGGAAGAGTCATTGACATAGCCTTGCTGAACAGATTGTAACCAATTTGGAATAGGCATAGAAATAGCTGAAAGAGAAGCATGGTCATCAAATGTGCGGGAAAGAGCATCCGCCACAAGATTGTCCTTACCCTTCTTGTAGTTATCTCGTAGTCATAACCCATGAGTTTGCTAACCCATTTTTGTTGTGTTGGGGATGAGACTCGTTGTTCCAGGAAATATTTTAGAATATAGTGATCAGTCTTGATGTAGAAATGATTCCCTAAGAGGTATGGATGCCACTTTTGTACGGCATGAAAAATAGCCATCATTTCCTTCTCATATGTAGAGGCAGCTAAATTCTTACTAGATAGGGATTTGCTGGTGAATGCAATGGGATGTTTGTCTTGGAGGAGGACAACACCAAGTCCATTGTCACAAGCATCACTCTCAATAGTGAAGGGCTTGGAAAAATCAAGCATAGCTAGAACAGGTGTGGTACACATAGCTTGTTTCAATTTCTCAAATGCACACGCAGCAGTAGATGTCCATGCAAAATCATCCTTTCTTAGTAGAGCTATTAATGGAGCTGCAATCTTCCCATAATCCTTGAAAAAATTGCGGTAGTACCCAATAAGTCCCAAAAACCCACGAAGGCTCTTCAAGGTCTGAGGAGGTGGCCAATTTTTCATGGCATCAATTTTGGCAGGATCGATATGAACCCCTTATGCTGAAACAATATGCCCGAGATACTCTACTTCCTTTTTCCCAAAAACACATTTAGATTGTTTGGTACATAGATGATGATCACAGAAAATTTGCAGTACAAGATTCAGATGTTGGAGATGCTCAACCCAGGTTTTACTATAGATGAGGATATCATCAAAGAAAACCAGAATGAATTTTCGAAAGTAGGGCCGAAATATTTTATTCATCAATGCCTGGAACGTGGAAGGGGCATTTGTGAGGCCAAATGACATGACCAAAAATTCATAATGGCCATCATGTATGCAGAAAGTTGTTTTATGGATATCATCTGCATGGACCCGAATTTGGTGATACCCAGAACGAAGATCCAACTTGGAGAAAAAATGGGCACCATGGAGCTCATCCAACAACTCATCAACAATAGGAATTGGAAACTTATCCTTGATTGTGATGTGATTAAGTGTTCAAAATTCGATGCAAAGGCGCCATGACACATCTTTTTTCCGGACTAGAAGGATCGGTGAAGAGAAGGAACTAGTGCTAGGGCGAATAACACCTTGCTTGAGAAGTCACGAACAAGCATCTCAATTTCTGTCTTGTGGTGAAATGGGTAGCAATAGGGCCTGATGTTGGGAGGGACACTTCCAGGAAGGAGCAGAATATGATGGTCCTCGGGTCGGGAAGGTGGAAATCCCATTGGCTCAGCAAACACACATGCATATCGATCCAAAATTTGTTGGAGATCCAATGGAGTAGTTGAGACTGCTGCAGGTTGCATCTGAATGAAATGGAGCTAAGCGATGACACCATGTGAACTTTTCTTAAGAATATTTTCCATGCATTGCGAACTGATGAGGCTTAGAGACCCTGGTTGTAAGCCCTGTAATGTGTGTTTGGTACCATTGATTGAGAACTACATCCAAAGTTTAGCAAAATCCCATAAAATGGGTCCAAGTGTGCGTAACCATTGAGAGCCCAAAACCACAT
This sequence comes from Pseudotsuga menziesii, assembly GCA_001517045.1. Lineage (NCBI taxonomy): Eukaryota > Viridiplantae > Streptophyta > Pinopsida > Pinales > Pinaceae > Pseudotsuga > Pseudotsuga menziesii. The sequence goes on along the minus strand of LPNX010372867.1, from coordinate 44,313 downwards.
CACATCCAAGGAAAACATGTCAGAGTGCAAGTTATAATCCCCCATAGAGATGCACAAATTACGCCACTTCCCTTTGCAAGCTAAGGTGCCCCCATTGGCAATCATGAATTCAAAGATGGAGCAAGGATGGATGAAACAATCAGCCTGTTTGACGATCCTCGGGTCAATGAAGTTGTGAGTGCTACTAGAATCAATGAGTATTGTAAGAGGGAGTTTTTGAAGAACCCTCTGACCTGTATGGTTTGTGGGGTGGTGACTCTAGCTAAGGCATGGAGATATATCTCTAGTTGGTACTCTAGAGCAGGAAGTTGTTGAATGTCACCATCATCATCTGTGGGATCCTGAGCATCATAAAAAAATTTATCATCATCTGTGGGATCTTGAGCATCATAAAAAAATTTAGGTGCAGGTGAAGAATCCACATCCAAGAGATAGATATTTTTCTCAACACATCTATGTCCCCGGGTGAATTTCTCATCACAATTATAACAAAGCCCTTTTTCTTGACATTCCCGCATCTCTACTTCAGACAATTGCTTGATAGGAGTGGTTCTAGGGGCTGGCAGATTTTGGGTTCTTTGAGGAACCATAGGTCTGAATGGAACAAGAGTGGATTTGGAGCATTGTTGATCTTGGATCTTGTCCTCTGCTAACTTAGCCAACCCAAGGGCTTCCATCATTGTGTTGGGGCAGAACATTTTAACCTCAGAGCATATTACATCCTTCAAACCACTGATAAAACAACTGAGGTAGAATGCATCAGGAAATCTCTCTGTGTGATTGGTGAGTTTCTCAAATTCTATCTGATACTCCCGCACAGTGCCAATTTGGCAAAGTTTGGTGAGTGCTCATGTGAAGTCATCAAAAGCACTAGGACCAAATCGCTGCAAGAGGAGTTGGGAAAAATTTGTCCAGTTTGGCTCGACATGAGCCTTGATGTACCAATGGAACCATTGAAGTGCTTCATGTTCCAAATGAAAGGATGCAAGGGGGACTTTATTGACATCAAAAGTGTTATGCAAACTGTAATATTGTTCTGCCCTATAAATCCATCCAGTCGGATCATCACCATTGAAGCGAGGAAAGTCCAACTTTGGCCCGTGGAAGTTGCTAAACGATGAGAACCCAGTGTCTGTAGAAGACTCAGGCTGGCGACGGTTGTTCATGGGTGAATGTTGAAGTTGGAGGCCGATATTTTTTTGATCTAGATCCTCGGGTTTGGACTTGATGGTAGTAAGTTCTTCTTCCATTTGTTTATTTTCTCTGGTGCGGGTGACAACCGTAAGTAGTTTTTTTTTCTTTCTTGGTAATGGGTAGAAAAACAAAAATGGAGAGGGTTTTAGAAAACGATATTTTTGATTTGGGAAAAATTTGTGGGGGTAATTGGGGTTGTACAAGGTTTTGGACACTTTTTTAGGGACAAGAAGCAGAAATTGGGAATTTCAGAGGTGGGATGAAGGAATTGGAAAATTTAGCAGAGAGGGACAATGAAGCAGAAATTGAAAATGAACACCGTGGAAAAATTTGAAGGCAATTGGGTGAGAATTAGAGAAGTTATGACAAATTCTAAAAATTGACAAATGTGGAATTTCGGCCTCGAGGAAGTGAATTTGGGGATAAGGGCCTCAATGAAGGAATATGTAGAATGGTATCATGGGGGTGACAGTGAAATTTCAAGGAAAACGAAGCTAAATCAAGGAAGATATGGCTGAAAAATAGATTTTTTCTTTCTTTCTTCTGAAGAACTGATCTGTGGCGGTGTTAGAAGCTGCGTTTTATCAACGGGAAATGGAGTAAATGATCTGTGACAATTCTAAAATTTTGCACGTTATCAACTATAAATAGAGATGGACCCCAAGTATATTCGACTTCCTATTGGTTCAAAGGTAGTCATTCGGCCACCAAGGCTGTCTCAGGCTTGAGTATTGGGGCAGTACCCCTCACTTCACGTCGCAAGTAAAATTGCTAACCGCTTGGACAAAAATGACAGCTCTTTGGTTTTCCTCACGGATGGGAATCTAGTCAATTCGGTGGGGGTCGTTTCGCTTTTCGCTTGGCAGGTCCTCTCAATGGCCAGCTACTTCGGGGTTCCTGTGGTACTCCTCACAATGAGTTTTAGGGCTATGCCCAAGTACTTCCCATAGTTAAGCGGATAGGGTTTAATCCCTGATCCTGATGAATAATTTGTTGCAAGAAGAAGAACAACTGTAAGGCGCACAGAGCCAGGAAGCACGGCAGAAAATGTTTTTTCCCGAAATGCCACCCATCGAGCCCAAGAAAGTGCTCTGATACCAGATGTGGAGAACCTCCTGCAATGAACAATCAAATTGCATGATATAACAGAAATATTGGACCACAAAAGAGATTTTATTGATCACGGGCCACTTCGAGGGGGAAACCTCCTTTGAGCAAGCTCAATATAAAATAACTCTTCGATGCTTTCATTAGCATCAACACATACTTATATACTAAGTCTAATCTAAACAAATATTACTCCACATGAATGTGGGATAATGAAACCTATTAACTAGATGACTTAACAACTATTACTTACTCCCCATGAATGTGGGATAATACACCATACTAATGGGACGACTTTCAAAGCATATGCATTCGACAAAATATACTGACAAAATAAAGAGGGGGGTTGACACAGGCTCTTAACAGAGAGGCCTTTTTACACGCTCAAATAGTTTATTGACAACTATAAATCCTAATATTTCCAATGGTACTTTCATATCTAAATTTAGAGCTTGGGAAGGCAGTCAAAAGTTCCCCGCAATATGAGGCAGTGTTTTCAGGAATGTGGCATTTTTACTGTGCTAATTCATCATTTTCAAATGATGATACTGAGTGACTAGAGGATCATTTTGAGAAACGATTAGATTATTTTTTGTGCCTAACATTTCAAAGAACAATAACCTCTCTCATTTTTTTTACAGGTGTCACAGATTGGGAGAATGAAATCCATATCTGAGACCTAGTTTTCGAATCTCAGAAGTTCCCTGTTTGACACATGTTTTTGAAATACATATTTCAGGAAAATGAAAATGAATATCAAATAACGGACAGAGGTTTTTTCTCATAACAAAATAATCTACAAAACCATCTCTCATTTTTCTAAAATAGGTTATTATTTTAGAGATATAGGTCAATATATGAGAAGCATATTTCCAGAAACTTCTACATTTTCCAACCACCTCACAAATTCAGATTTGAGATAGAAAAAGGAGTTATCATATCCATCTTTTGAGGATCTTGAAACTGATTTGTAAATATTATTTAATCTCATTGAAGAATCATTGTAAGGGGGGGGGAGAAAACAATCCAAGGATTGTGATTCAACTTTGGAGGCTTGTGGCCATACCTTATTTCAGACATCTATGAATTCAGTTTGACATAGAAGCTTATTTCGTTGTGTTTGTTTAGTTTTTATGTTCTTTCTTTTAATGTTTATGTATATCTGATGACAGATGACCGTCATCTCATCTCTTTATCGATGTACTAAACCTATATGTATTCTTTCATGCTTCATCTAACGCCTGGTAACTGTCATCTTATCACTACGTTGATGATCTTGGACTACAAATACTTTACCTATAATAGCTGGCCATTCACATATGCTATTGTATGTAGATTTCTGCTAGTATGATAAGTCTTCTCCATGCTTCCATACATTTGATTTAAACCTTCTGAACAGTATAGTAGTACCCCTTTGTCTTCGAATGGATTCACGTGTTTTTGAGCAGATGTGAGCATATTTATTCATCTGACTTGATTCTTTTTCCCATACATTATTGAATATTTAAGTTACCGGGATCATTCCCTTCACAGTCAGGGAAATAATCCTAGAGTGATAACAACTTCTAGAGTCATACACACACCACATTTCACTGACATTAACGTTATGAGTGGATATAAGTTAATACAATGTTCAGCGAGCACTTTAAGCAACGGAAATTCATCAAACTATAATAACATTTTAACACAAGAATTTTGGACAAACATAGACCCTAGGAAAACCCCACATCTTCGGGAAATCCGGTATTTAAGAGAGATTTTATTAAGGAGTATTTCATAAGAAAATAAAACGAGGCTATATACCAGCAACATAATATTGTATGTCACTTCCTTTCACTTAGGAAAATTTCTAGATAACCAAACAAGTATGGCCTTCACATCTGACAACATACAATCATAAAAAAACTCATGAATTCATAGGCATAAAAAGTACATAATTTATGTACCTTTTGTACTAATAGTATAACCTCAAAACGCCAACTCTGCCTTGGAAAATGTGCAAAAAATTAGCCTTGGTTTCTATGCTTGAACTATACGGTACAACCTCTAGAGATCACTTTACAATGCCTATACGATATAATTTAATAATGTTGTTGTTTCCTTGGTATTTATGCCATTAATTTCTCGAGAAGAGTGTCCCTAGACTTGGACTACATGCTTCCTTCCAACTTCCTTCTTCTTCATGGAAATGTGTGCCCTCTCGGCCTCCCTCTCTCTCATTGGAATGTGTATCAATCAAGTAGTATTTCCACTCCTCATTACTCCCGATCCAAAAATATATCTTTGTCTCTCTTTCAAAGTCCCCCTCCCCCCTTGATATCCTCTCCAAAAGATCCTTGGAATAACTGCCTCTCACTCTCCAACTTCTCTTGGTTGAGTGAAAAATGAAGTCTCATGCTCTCTTTTTATTTTCTCATTAGGGTAACTTCTCATGACTCTTTGTCTTCTATGGTTGAGATTTGATGTTGGCCTCAAGATCAAGGGATGTGTTATAATCTGGCAAGTTCACTTAAATTACTTAGGTGAACTATATAAAAACACATTACTTTTCAAAAAGTCACATTACCCTGAATATTTAAAAAATACACTTTATAATTGGAAAGTCACTATATAAACTTAATAAAGTACATCTCACTTTCAAATTATAAAGTCACATCATAAAGTAGTTTAATGAATGCTCTCATAAAGTCACCCATTAGAGTAATTTTGGGATCTAAAATGGGCCTTATAACAAAATGAGCCAACAATAAATTATTGTGAGTTGGAATTCAAGAACCAATAGAATTTCAATAAAATAAGTCAACCATAATGGTTGACTAGACATATTTGTAAAATAAAAACTACTTTTTTGTTCATATTTTCAACGTATAGGCCCATTGCTATCTTTTTATTTTCTCATTAGGGTGCCTCCTCATGACTCTTTGTCTTCTGTGGTTGAGATTTTATCTTGGCCTCAAGATCAAGGGATGCATTATAATCTCAAGTTCACTTAAATTACTTAAGTGAACTATATAAAAATACATTACTTTTCAAAAAGTCATATTACCCTGAATATTTAAAAAATACACTTTATAATTGGAAAGTCGCTTTATAAACTTAATAAAGTACATCTCACTTTCAAATTCTAAAGTCACATCATAAAGTACTTTAATAAATGCTCTCATAAAGTCACTTTATGACATTTAATGAGACCCCATCATCTCGAACACTTACACCTAGGCACTTGAAGCACACCTGATGCAAGAGTACCTTCTAGCTACAAAATGCTAACAAGTATTCAAGGTCAAGGTTTATGATTTTTAGTAGTTTTTATATAGTCATAAAAGTATTTATAAAGGGTTTGGTTTCTAAGCATTATTTATTAAGTGATATATATATATATATATATATATATATATATATATATATATATGTTGTGTTTAGATATTGTAGAAGTTAGCTAGGGTGATATGACCCCAAGGGGGGCATATATGGGACTAAATCTGTGTAGATATATATGTAATGATGTTTTCCTAATAAAAGGGAAACATGTGAAATAATTTTAAATATGTATATATATAATCCACGCCGTCATTATTTGGAGGAACATGTGAATTGGATGTATGAATGTCATGGGGCATTTGGGGTAGGTCCTCCTATTATTTAAGGAGTTGTTGTATAAACAATATTTTGTCTATATTGGAATTTTTACTCCACATTTATATTTTGTGTACATGGTATGTACTCTAGTTTTTATTGTTATATTAAGAATTAGGTACATAAAATTTGGTATCAAAGCATATGGTCATTGGGTTGTCTCCTTCAAAATGAGTCATCTTTCCATTTTCTCTGTAACCTTTTATGGGAATTTTCAAACAAATTTTTTTTCAGGGAATTGAGGCCACATATCAAAGTACTTGTACTGAAGAGTTCAGATTTTGTTCATTATAATTTTAGAGATACAATATATGGAATCTATGGTTTTTTACTAGTCCAAAACCTAGTCTCAAATAAGTGTTTTGGGTACAAATGTCATATATGAAGAATTAAAGTTGAAAATTGAGTGCCACCAATTTCATTGGATATTAGGAAAACCACAGTATGCTTGATAAAAAGATAGAAGAATATAGGAAAAATGGGCACATATATTTATGTATAGGTTCAATATCTTGAAAGGGAAAAATCAACAAGTTTTGGGAAAGTTACTATAAATTTATCTTGGAACATCAAAATTTGGTCAAACCCATGGCTTTACCGAGAATACTTATAAGGACAAAATCTAAGAATCAAAGTTACTAAAATTTTAGTGTTTCATCAGGAGGAAGGTTTGCTAACAAGACAATATCCAAATAAAGGTTTTAAAAGATAATTTAGAAAAAAAATTGATAAGAATGTCTGATTAGGTGATTCAAAATTTGTTGGAAAGAGGAAACATAGGGTCATATGTTGGAAAAATAATATTATATTCCATTTTGGACCATTAGTTTCAATATATTGAGGTTGGAAGTTGAGGGTTTGGTTATACCTTAATTAAGAATGAATGTCATTACCTACATTGAGTGTAAATGAAGATAAATACGTGAATGCCAATCCCATGAAATTGTTTGAGGTGATAAAAGAAAATCATTAGATTAAAAAATTATTGATGAATTAGGTTAATGTTTTATTTCAGTAAAAAGGTTTCATAAGCATAAGTAATACCATCTCCACAATGTTAAGAATGTGAAAAAATTTCTACAAGAGTATGGATCAAATAAAAAGGATGAGGTTATTACTAGAAAAATTAAAGGAAAATTATGCAATAAGGACTCTGAAGAAATATGTAGATTATGAAACCATAATAAAAAAAAACTATTGGATGAGGTCAAGGGATTGAATGAATAAAATAATCCTGGTTAAAATCAAGGAAAAAAAAAGGATCATGGACGAAGAGAGTATAAAAATACTTGAAGAGGAAATTTCTGAGAAGGATGAAGAATATTTGAATATAGGTAGGTTCAAATTACAAATGCAATCAATAATTAAAAATTGATGTAATAATTTGATGGAGGGCATTAAATTGCAACTTATAAATGAGAAGGAAGAAAATATTCTAGAATGTCACCATAAAATACTTCAAGAATTTGAGCTCTAGCTTGAGGATGTACATGTAAAACATGTTGGTATTTTATCAAAGGTGATCAAAGACCATGATTAGAGGATATATGATATCATTATCTCTAATAATAATATAGATGACATGGGTTTACATAGTGAAGGAATACCATCAAACATGAAACCATATCAACACCCTCATTACCAAGACAATTTTCCAAAAAGAAAATAATATCATCATCGACATTACCAAGGAAGAAGATGGAATAATCAATAATATTCATGGAACGAGGAATCATAAAAACATTACTTTACAAGATATTATCAGAGACTAGAAATTATAACAAATTGGAGAATTCACAACAACAAGACATGGAATGAAAGAAAATAAAATTATGAAGCAACCAACTATAAAGGATTAAGACAAAAAATGATTGAATTTGGATGGATGTATAGATAATCATCAATGATAACATGATAGTAGGAATTTAAGGAAATATTATTACTTGATTTCATCACATGTATAACCCTTCATTACAAAGCTTTGAGGATAAACAGTTTTGAAGGAGGGTACTATGGTATGACCCAAGGGGGGTATATACAGGAGTAAATGTATATGATATGATCCCAAGTGAGGAATATACGGGGGTAAATTGTTAAATGTACAACATCAAAAGTCATTATCCATGAGACTTGTTTTGTATCAAGTCCAGAACTTATGTTGTATTGAGTTCAGAAACCTCTCCACGAGACTTGTGTTGTATCAAGTACGAAACTTATGCTGTATTAAGTTCATCAACTTATGTTGTATTAAGTTAAGAGCTTGTGTTGTATCAATCTAGGATGTTGAGGTCATGAGAGATGCATGTACTATGATATTATGTTGTATTAAGATCATGACCTTATGTTGTATGAAGTTCAGGACCTTGTGTTGTATCAAGGTCAGAGACTTGTGTTGTATCAAGTCCATAACTTATGTTGTATTAAGTTCAATAATTTATGTAGTATTAAGTTCAGGAACATATGTTGTATTAAGTTCTGGAGTCTTGTGTTGTATCAACACTAGTATTGTGTTGTATCAAGACCATATAGCTTGTGTTGTATCAAGCTATGACTTGTGTTGTATCAAGTCATGAGGTTATACAATGTGATGTATTACTAATCATGGTCATTCGAGATGGATAAAGCTATTAAGTCTCCTCTAGAGACTGATCACCTCTAGAGTGAATTACTTTAGCATATGATTACATGGTATGGGGTAATACATATGATAATCAATATGCGTGACAATTATTTTGAGTATAATATGATATGATAAATTATTAAACATAGACCATGCATCGATCTCCATCCAACTGGAAGATTGACTTGAAGTTACTTCCAAATTGCACAAATGGAAGGAAAGGGTGTTAAGCATTCTTAAGGAGTGCAACCTAGATGCCTACATGACCTCAGTGAGTGAGGAAACTTTTTTTCAATGTAGGTTGAATTCAGGAGCAATTAAATATGCACCATTCCCGCCACTGATCAACCTATGAGGATTCAGACAAAGCAGTTAAAAACCCACTTCCCAAATGGGATGATTTAGCTTCTTTGGGAGTGGATTTCAAAAATTCACAGTTTTTTGAGAGATACGATCAACTATTTGAAGATGAAATTATCAGAATTCGTGTTATAGTCGTCTTTCCAAAACTGGACGAACTAGTTGAATGACCCAAGGGTTTGTGGTTTGATATTCAATTAATCGCGCGTATAATGAGAGCCTCATATATTTTAGAACTCGTCTGAAGAAGAGGATGATTGTTGGAAAAATTATTTTTGAAGAAGAACATTCACTCCAGGTTGCATGGGATCCAGTTTCCCCATGTATATTTTTGTTATCTCTTGTATGAACTCAAATTTGCAAAGATATTAATACTGAGGGATTCCAGTAATCCCCGCAAGGAAGCAGAGATCAAGAGGGACAACACAAAACAATAAAATATAAGTACTTGCATTTTTTATTATATGTTATTTAGATATATATGCTTTTGACTGTTTTCATTACAATCATATAGAGATTCATATTCATGAGATTAGGAGTTGTGAGCATATATGTTGATTGTCTTTCCTTTATTGGAAAATAACAAAATTCATAAGATATGAATATAAAGCATGCATGATTATTTCATAATATATGAATATAAATCATGCATGATTATTTCATAAGACATGAATATAGAGTTGCAAGAGTGTTTCATAAGATATGGATATAAACCATGGATGATTGTTTCATTATATATGAATGTAGATCTGCATGATTTTTTCATAAGTTAAGAATATAGTGGTGCATGATTGATTCATGGGATATGAATGTTGGGTTGCATGATTGTTCATAAAGTTTTGAATATAGAGTTGCATGATTATTCATGATATATGAATGTTGGGGTTGCATTATTATTTGATTATCATATACTTTTATAAAATCATATTTTTTTTATTACAATATGTATTCCTGGGATTAGGAATAATGTTATGGTATGAACATGATTAAAAACATATGTTTCAATCTGTTTATTTATTGGTAGAAAACTATTGTTAAGAAGAATAAGGGATTGCATAAATCTTCATGAGATCTAAATATAAGAATGATATAGAACTACAAAACATTACATGAAATATGAATGGGGTTATGTTGAAACACTGATTTAATGTGTACATAAGTATGTGAACCATTGCAATACATTGAAGTATTCAAGTGATTAAAATTTGTGAGATATGGTTAAACTGAAACATTGGTTAAAATGTTTTTTTATGTCAGTATGTGTTGTTTATCATTTTATTAAAATGAATGGTTTATCAAGGTTGCTAATAAATTGATTGAATTTGGATTGTAGGGAAAAACTATATGCCGTGACCTACAAGTTAAAATGACATGTATTGAATGAGGAGTAATTACGATGGCTGATATTGAAAGTGAGTGGGATGCTATGAAGCAAGAATATTCTAGTAGCATATTGGAAGGTTCCTATGTATTAGGAATAACTCATAATAGAAGCTCTAATCCTATTCTGAGGGATGTAAAGACTCTTGAAGATAATTAAATTATCTTATTTACATTCATGTGCCAAGAAGAGCTTCAAACATAGATGAGCATGAGTCTCCATGATGGAGGACCCATATTATGATTTTCACATCTTGATGGTGAGAGGGAGTAAGTAGATTCACTAGCTCCTGAATAACTACTAAAACTGGTTGATGTATCTTCTATTAAGAGGAGACATGCATGATGCTCATATTCATAAGGAAGTTGAGAAATGTATTCAAGAATCATGTCATGATTCTTATGATTAGTGGCGTCGAAGTCACCAGACAAATAATTTCCTTAGTTAAGGAAAATGTGTAGTAAAAGAGCTTGAAGAGTTTCAAGATGATTGAATATAAATCCATGGACACTCATACGAAGATAAACTTGAAAGTTTATAATTATTATTTCATATTTGGAGGATCTCAAGCCAGTTGAGATGTATTTTATTAGTCATAGGTCCTGGGATCTATTATATGCTTTGTAGTCTGTACATAGACATGTACAACACAGTATGTGTTGTGGTACCTACTTGGTACAAGTGTATGTTCACTCAGATATGTCTTGGTCAATGAAATAGAGTTTCAAAGATATATGAATTTTGACTAGTATAGTGATCGAGGAAAGATCACATGTGTTTATCTAGATAGATCATGTTGAAGAGAAGTAAATCTTTATGAGATTCCTAGTCAGTTATATTTTAGACATGGTACATATCCATAGATGAGCAACACTGCCAGCATTCTTACTAATCCTCTGTCCGGGACAAGCTTGGTATAGTACATAAAAACTCCTCTAGTTGAAGAGCGAATATTGATGTGTCTTCATAGGCGACAATAGATAAATTACCCACCAAATAGTCATGGTACATGACTCAGGAAGCCAGGTGTTGTGATACCTTGTAGATAGAATCCACATGAGTAGAGACATGGTCAAAATATCAAAGAATATTGATACTTAAGAAAAGTTATAGTCTGGACTTTCATAGAACAATTAAACCTCTCGGAGAGGTAGTTGGGATGTTGTATTATAAAGAGAAGAATCACTGAGAAAGTGATTAGCCCTTGAAGAACATCACAAAGAATGGAAAGCTCACATAGGAATTCTCTAGATGGTAGAAGATTTAAGAAGTCAACAAATGTTGAAGAGTGAAATAAAATATGATACTTTCTTTCTGCATGATATTACACATTTGTTGTATAATGTTGTATATGATGGATTTAAAATCCATGGTTTCCATTTTTGAGAAACTATATTCTGATCAGATCCAGATGATGCTACTATGTGTAAGTAGTTGGTTGGTCTCTAAGAAGGACTATTTTATTTTATGCATACTACTAAGAATATGTTTGAGTATCTTTAAGTTACATTATAATAGGCTATTTATTGTATTTTGATACATGGCAGAACTATTATATGATTGTTCCATCCAAATATTGTTTTAGCCTAAGATAAGGGATGTAAATTGAGTCTAGTACTACAAAATCTAAGTGTATTGCGACTAGTACAATAGAAGCAAGATGTATGTCATAGAGTACTACAGAAGAAAATGTGTTTTGAAAATAGTATTACATGCTAAGGAGTAGTGTAGTTTGGGAAGCTACCTACTAGGGTGAAAGACTTGAGCCTACAGTTATTAGGTGTTAATAGTTAAGCTTTCCAAAAAACTCTAGGTGTGTTATGATAAAACAAATTGAGATGATTTTTTTTCTTCATCGAAGTCACGGTCATGTAAGAAAACATTTATGTACATAGCTGCTAATGATCAGATTTCAAATTTGTGGACAATTTGTTGTCAATGACGAAGTTGAGTTACTTCCAAGATAAGCTTGGTATGGTAGGAAATTATTTCTAAATCAGAGAATTCCTCCCTCTCTAAGAGGAAGTGTTAAATTTACAACATTAGGAGTCATTCTCCATGAGACTTGTGTTGTATCAAGTATGAAACTTATGTTGTATTAATTTCATCAACTTATGTTGTATTAATTTAAGAGCTAGTGTTGTATCAAGCTAGGATGTTGAGGTCATGAGAGATGCATGCACTATGATCTTATGTTGTATTAAGATCATGAACTTGTGTTGTATCAATTTTAGAGACTTGTGTTGTATCAAGTCCAGAACTTATGTCGTATTAAGTGCAAGAACTTATGTTGTATTAAGTTTTGGAGTATTGTTTTGTATCAAGACCATATAGCTTATGTTGTATCAAGTCACGAGGTTATACTATGTGATGTATTACTAATAATGGTCATTCAAGATGGATAAAGTTATTAAGTCTCCTCTAGAGACTTATTGCCTCTAGAGTGAATTACTTTAGCATATGACTACATGGTTCGAGGTAATACATATGATCATCAGTATGTGTGACAATTATTTTGAGTATAATATGACATGATAAATGATTAAACATAGATCATGCAGTAAGATAAAGAGATAAGAAATAAATATATTATGAGAGAAAGAGAATTCAATGTGAACTCAACTTATAAATCTTCAGTTAAATATGAATGCGTCAATCAGTGCTTTAGTTAAAGCATCAATTGAACTATTAATGATCACCATTAATTTAAGTAAAGAAGATGTCAATGTTCATCAATCAATAAGATTCAGTTAATAATGATTAACTATGTGATTAAAGAAAGATGGAATAGTGAACTAAAGTGTTTACACTTTAGTTAGACTAACAGAAGATACTTAAGTTAATCAAAGGACGAAACATCAGTTAAGAAATTGTGTTGCATGTGACACTTGAGTCATTGCACTATGTCACTTATGTTAGCCTTCTAACTAAGTGATCAATATTCAGTTAGAAATTTTGTTCACTCCAATGTCAGTTAACTATTAGTTAATATCCATGATTGAAGGTATGGCACATTAGTTGTGCATGATGAAGATTCAATCCATGAATTGCTTATTCAAAAAAGGGAATTCGAAATTGTAATGCATGTGTGGATAATTCTCATGGAACCATCTCTAGGGTTTGCATGGAAGTCATTATGGTTTTTTATTAATATGCTAGGCATATGGAATGTTCATAACAGTTAGGACAATGGATATCTCTTCTCTATTATTCTGTATTCTTTCTTATAGGGTGTTAGAGCAATAATACACCTTAGTACCATGCTCATACACCTAGGACACATTTCATTAGCTTCTATGCTATATACCATGGTCCAAACTTAGGATAATCGATCATTTACTAATAGTTGAGGTGCTCCACCTTGATCATTCTAACAGTTCAAGCACTCTAGCTGCCCCATCCCCATATTTAGGGATATGTTTGACCTTAGGTGCTAGTGCATGTTTGTAGTGGTTTTGGGCCTTCATTGAGCATTTATTGCCTCCTAGAGCCACTCCCACTCACCCATGTGCTCACCCATTCCTATCATGCCTTCATTTATGATCCATAATGCATCACCCATGTTCAAAATTTCATTCGTGACTATTTGGGATGATTAGGAAGCCGATTGGTCCACCGAGGGGGGTTTGAGGGTCAACTCATGGTTTGATACATGTATGCATACAGATGGCCTCCAAGGACTCACAATTTCTCCCTAATGTAATATAAACATTATATAGACATATTTACATGTTTTCCAGTCATAATAATATCAGTTATTGACTACATTTGAGTATGTTATTTTCACTCTTTCTGATATTTTGTGTATAATTTGTGTGTAATATCGAATTGTGAGAATATCCTTGGATCCTAGATCCTACTGTGAATCAATTATCACATGGTATCATAGCTATCTATAGCTTCAAATAAAATCCAGAGTGTTTGAGTTGTTGTTTAAGGGATTTTCCAAAGAAATTCAAGTGTTTGCATTGCAGGTACAATCATCATTTTGTCACTTCAGTGCGCAATAAAAAATGGAGTAGACTCATGTATTGCTGACCCCATTATACTATTTTTAGTGGAAGGATGAAATGATGATCCCACTGACGTCGAAAGGCCATTTCAGAGTCACCATGGGGACTGAGACTAAACCCAACTTTGTTGTGGAGAAGTCAAAGTACTTCAACATGCTTGATGAATCATTTGGAATGCTTTGTCTCAACATTTCAAGAGACTTACTCTTATATGTATACAGTCTGAAAACTCCCAATGAAGTATGGCTCAAGCTTGATGCATTGTTCAGGAATATTGATGAAATGAGAGGTTACCAGCTCGAAAATGTGTTAATCTCACCAAGTCCATCTCACTATGAGACAATACAAGAATTATTCACCAAGTTCAAATCGTCGGTGCTTCAAATAAAAAAATGTGGCATAGAGAAGAAATATGATCAGATCATAGTTTCCATACTTTCGAATCTAGGGCCAGAGTACTCAATGTTTGTGTCAACATACCAGTCTAGCAAGCTCACAACTCGAAACTGGTGAATGCCTTCACTAGCTAACTTCAGGGAGTCACTGACTCAAGAGAAAGACACGATAGTGCAAATGGGTACCATCAAATCCAGTAAGGATCAAACCATTTCTACAAGAGTTTTGAATCTATACAAAGGAAATAATAAAGCCAAATATTCGAAGCAGCAAGAAACGATGAAGCAAGAGAAACCCAAATATTCAGATGGGGGTTCGAATCCTTGCAAGGACTAGAAGAAGCAAGAAAAGAAAAAATGCACCTACTGTCACAAGGGGTGGAATCCAAAGAGTTCATGTATGAAGAATACCATAGACATGATGGCACAACTACTTAAGAAGAAAAACATCCCACTTCCTAAGGGCGCAATGAAGAAGAATGGAGGTTCAAGCTCAGGCAATAAGGAGAGGTTCCATGATTTGGTTTCTGGTTATTCAAGCTCTTCTTATTTAATAATATATTTAGGAGATTCTAGGAACATGGCCTCCATAGAAGACTCCTTCTTAGCCATGTTTTCTCACAGTGGCCCATCCATTTGTATGGGTGATGATTAAGATATATAAGCCAAAGGGATAATAGGTAGGATTGATCTTGAAGATGGGTACTTCAACAATGTGTTGTTTGTGCCTGATATAGTAGTGAAACTGCTCTCGGTGTATCAAATGACTCACACTAGTGAAGCCAAGAGAGTAACATTTAATCCAGACATAGTGGATATAACATAAATCTCTATAAACAAAGTGGTGGCATTGGGGTTTGCTGATCATAATGCAAGAATGTACAAATTCTCTCATTTCCTCCCCTACTCCCAAGGGAATGCACTTCTGTCACATTCCAATGAGACAAGAAAGTTGTGGGATGAGATATATGGTCATCTAAACTACAGGTACCTCCATGAATTGAACAAAGAAGGTATGGTGGAATGGATTCCTTCTATCAAGTTCTCAAATGACACATGTAAAGGATGTATAATGGGAAAGCATGCAGAGCGCAACTATGAGAAAGGGAAGGCAAAGAGAGTTGTCCAAGTGCTTTATTTGGTCCATTCAAATCTATTTGGGCCTCTTCCCACACCCTCTTATGGGAGATCAAGATATGTTATGACTTTCATAGATGAATTCTCAAGGTACTGTTGGGTATATTTCCTCAAACTAAAATCTAAAGTCTTTGAGACGCTCAAAGTTTGGAAAGCCCTAGTTGAGATTTCATGTGGGAACAAGATCAAGGTCCTTAGGACTGAAAATGGCAAGGAGTATGTGAAAAAGAGTTTGCATCAGCTTTGTGAATAATTCAGCATCTAGATGTAGCATTCAGTTCCTTATAGACCACAACAAAATGGTATTGCAGAGTGCAAGAACAAGGTTCTCAAGGAGATGGAAACCTGTATGTTGGAAGCAAAGGATTTGAATCCTAAGCTAAGGGATGAAGCCATTAACTGTGCTGCATATTTTCAAAAAATATATCCTCACAAATATTTGGATGGAAAAACACCGTATGAGGCTTGGAGTGGTCACAATCCAAGTGTTTCTCATTTTAGGGTCTTTGGCTCAAAGGCCTGGGATAGGATTCCTCTAGAGAAGAGAAAAGCCTTGAAACCTCAAAGAGATGAGTCCATAATGGTTGGATATGATGATTATGCAAAGGGATTAAATCTATTTAATCCCTCATCTTAGAATACATTCATATAAAGGAGTGTATAGTTCGAAGAGGAGCTCATGCAAGAGGCTGAACTAGCTCATGGGGGATGCTCACATCCTTCACTCCATGATGATGTAAGTAATGAATCTCTTTATGATTTTTATGATTCTAATATTTTTGAAGATGATGATGACATGCATTTAGATCATAACTCACCCATTCATCCCAAGTGGGATGAGAAAACATTGAAGCAGTTGGGGATCTTGTTGGTAATCTTCACGATTCTAGGAAGACTAGATCTCAATTTCACAATGCTTTCTCTGCATGTGAATTGAATCTTGCTAAGAAATGGTTCATTATGGTTGTATCTGATCCCCAAAAATATCATGAAGTATCACTATCCCCAATATGTAAAACAACCATGCAAGAAGAGTTCAACTCATTGCAAGACAATGAGACTTGGGAATTGGTTCCCTTGCCCTCCAAGAGGAAACTAGTGCAATGCAAGTGGGTCTATAGGACCAATGCAGTTCCTGATGGTTCATATATCAAGTATAAGGCTAGGTTGGTTTCCAAAGGCTTCTCTCAAGTCCAAGGAGTGGACTATACAAAGACATTTTCACCGGTTGCAAAGATAGACTATATCAGGCTAGTTTTACCCATTGTTGCATCTAAGCGCTGGGAGGTTCACCACATGGATGTGAAGAGTGAATTTCTTCAGGGTGAACTTCAAGATGAGATATATATGCAAAAACCTGAAGGTTTCATTGAGGATCATTTACTTGTATGCAGGTTAATGAATTCGCTCTATGGCCTCAAGCAAGCCCCCAAGGCTTGGTATACCAAGATGGACAATTTTTTGAAGGTTTCATTGAGGATCATTTACTTGTATGCAGGTTAAAGAAGTCCCTCTATGGCCTCAAGAAATTCCCTAGGGTTATGGGGTTGAATTTGAAAGATGTAAATCTGATACTAATGTGTATTTGCAGCATGTTGGAGACTTATTTCAGGTCATAGTGCTTTATGTTGATTATCTTTTGATTACATGTATCTGCACTAATTAAATTGGATCGATTTGCACAATGAATTCTCCATGACTGACCTTGGATTATTGAAGCAATTCCTTGGATTAGAAATTGAGCAATATGAACCAGTGATCAAGGTCATCCAACCAAAGTATGTTGCAGATATGTTATTGAAGTTTAAAATGGATGAATTTAAGGTATCCAAGTGCCCATTCCTTTTAGGTATAAAACTAGGTGAATTTGTTGTATCTCCATTGGTGGGAAAATTCTTGTACATACAACTAGTTGGGAGTTTACTATATCTTACACACTAATGACCAGATTTGGCATCTGATGTAGGTTTTGTAGATAGATATATGAATCAACCTCATGAGATCCATTGGAAGGCATCCAAGAGTGTCCTGGACTATGTGTAAGGAACCAAACACTTTGGGGTACACTATGTTGCCGGTTCTCAACTAGAAGTAGTTGGATTTACTGATTCTGATTGGGTGGGAGATCCCATTGACAAAAAGTCCACTTTAGGTTATGTATTCATGGTTTCACATGGTCCCATATGTTGGTAAAGTAAGAAAACACACACCATATCCCTCTCTTCATCTGAGGCCGAGTATAGAAGAGCAGTGAACACAACTACACAATGTGTGTGGTTGTAAGGTATTCTTCGGAAACTTGGATTTGCATTTGATTCACCCACAGTCATTTGGTGTGATCATCAAAGTGAAATCAGTATTTACACTGATCCACTGCAGAGACAAAGGACCAAACACATTGAGATACACATGCACTACATCTAGATCTTGGTTCATGATCAGGTGATAGCCTTGCAGTATTTTCCCACATGCAGAGAAAACTACTGACATATTCAGCAAGAGATTCACAAAGAAGACATTCACCAATATGAGATATCTTGTTGGATTGGGTGACACAATGGTGATGGTTTATATTCATGTTAATATTTTTATCCATGTCCATTTTTTAGGGGAGGTTTGTTCCCATGTGGTTTTCCTCTTACCTTGGTTTTATGGACAAATAATTTTTTTTTGTATGAGGTGACTTAAGCCTTAGTTTCCAAGGCCTCAATAATTTTTTCACTAATCTGTACTAACTTATGCTTAAGGGGGGGTGTTATAGAAATAATCCACCTTAGTACCATGATCATACGCTTAGGACACATTTCATTAGATTCTATGCTATATTCCATGGTCCAAACTTAGACTAATTGATCATTCAATGATTAGTTGAGGCGCTCCACCTTGATCATTCTGACAATTGAGGCTCTCTAGGTTGATCATTCTAATAACCCAGGTTCCCTCATCGATGAAATCTCATTCTTTGTGTGATCCCCCATCCCCAGATTCAAGGATATGTTTGACCTTAGGTGCTAGTGCATGTTTGTGGTGGTTTTTGGCCTTCCTTGATCATTTATTGCCTCCTAGGGCCACTCCCACTCACCCATGCCTATAATGCCTTCATTTATGATCCAACATGTCTCACCCATGTTCACACTTGCATTAATGACCATTTTGGATGATTAGGAATCTGATTGGTCCACCTAGGGGGTTTGAGGGTCAAATCATGGCCTGACACTTTATGCATCCAGATGGCCTCCAAGGCCTCACGATTTCTCCCTAATGTAGTATAAACATGATCCAGACATATTTACATGTTGGAAAGTCATAATAACATCAGTTATTGACTACATTTGAGTATGTTATTTTCACTCTTTCTACTGTTTTGTGTATTATTTGTGTGTAATATCGAATTGTGAGAATATCCTTGGCTCCTAGATCCCAATTTAAATCAATTCTCACATTGGGAATTCTGATTATGTTGTAAAATTCATTCTTTGCAATCTATCTATTATACAAAGAAATGTTGGGGTTTTTCATCCTCTCTATTATGAGGATTTTCCCCAGGGTACATCTTGTGTTGTGGATGAATTATCTAGGTGATTGAATTGTTAATTGTTATAGGTCCTCAACATATCATTGATAAAAGTTTTAAAGTTCAATAATCTCCATTATTTATCAAAACATTAACATAAATCTATATAATTATATGTATTATGGGTATCCTAATAAAAAGGCCCACATGAGCAATGAGTAGGAATATGTATATATAGAACGAACATAATCATTATTTGTAGGAACATGTGAATTAATTGTATGAATGACTTGACATATTTGGAGAAGGTTATATTTTGTGGGAAAAAATGGTTTAATGGTGATCTGAATATCATTTTCTTGTAGTTTGCAAACAAGAAAACAAATCATGAGTGAGTTAGTGTGACAAATATTGGAGTCGTTTGAAGCAAATAAACATATAAATACAAACATAAGATTTATTTCAAGAATTAAACTTTCCAAAATGATATGAAATCAAACAAAAAATATAGGTTTGAACCATATTGCATATTACCAATGGAAAGGCATGTATACAATGGTATCACCTTGAGGAATGTGGTTTCCGAAGGGGAAAACAACAGTACCATTGGGAAGGGTACTCCTTTGAGCTATCTCTAATTCTCTCAAACTAAATT
The DNA here is from genome assembly GCA_001517045.1 of Pseudotsuga menziesii. NCBI lineage: Eukaryota > Viridiplantae > Streptophyta > Pinopsida > Pinales > Pinaceae > Pseudotsuga > Pseudotsuga menziesii. Next base: position 24,301 of record LPNX010372867.1, on the reverse strand, counting down.
GGAATGATGAAGGAAAACACTTGAATACTGAAGGAATAATCCAAGGGAGATTGAAATTCCATTGAATGGTAAGAATGTGGATGAAATATATGACTTCCAAACAAATTCTTGGAACATAACCTTTCTCTCATTTTTTCTTATAGAATCCATGCCCATGGATTCCTTTCATAGCCAAAATGGAGGTCTTCAAAGAATTAGTTCAAGTTGTGAATGCTCCTCTTCATGAAGTTGCTTAAAAGTACAAGTACAAGGATAATAAATTACCAAGTACACGGTATAATTCAATTTGAACCCATTTGGCACCCAAATGTAGCTAGTAAGCTTTAAATGCACCGTGGAATTTACGTGTCCATACTTTTGCACAATTACATGGGCATCGAAGGATTTTTTGTATGATGTCGTTCATATTTTCCTTTGTGAGGTTACACATGTTAGCAACATTTTAATTGTGCATTAATAAATTCATTCCACATGTTGATTTTTTATGAAAAGGAAGCTTTGCGAGTTGCATGATTTTTGTTAATAATGTCTTTCTGTAATAGACATCAAAATTTCATAGGTGTACAAAATTTAAGTGATAATATATCCCCCATAGTGTATAAGGTTAGGAGGGGGTTATATAGAGCAAATACATCATCAATGTTTTACCTCATGTTGATAATTCATGTTTGTAAGAGTCATAGAGCGATTGTTAACAGTAGAGGATAACCAATGGGGAAGTGATGGTAACTACATGTAAAGAAAAAAAACTAATAGGTGATACATAAATAATGTTTTTATACAAATGATACAAGCATCCCTATACTTGTGAAAATATGTCAAAATAAATTACAATGAGAGGAGATCGGGAGATCATCTCTAAAAACTAGAGTAGGTGTTCCTTGTAACCTGTGATGGAGATAATGATTCCAAAGGGGGTAGATTGTTTATGATTTCAAACAACCCACTAGATTGGGGAGCATAAATATTGATGAAAATGTTAGGAATACCACTTATAAATTGATATATAGACATATGCAATCATAATTATAAATGTTGGAACCACTGGAAGGTATGACTTTTCTTGATGCAATAAATGAGTTGGCATCAAGCATATGGAAGGTTACTGAAGAAAAGACCAATGATGGATATATTTGTGCAGTTTGAGGTGAAGCATTTATAGGGTGAATAAAAACCAAGGTACAATCATTTCCATTGTACTCTCAAAATAAACTATGATAACTTTGATAAGAGACAATGTCAATCACAGAGTGAGGACTTTGTGGATGAGAACCAAGAATATGTTATAACTATCTGAGGTGTTGAAAGAATGGGGTGAGACAAGTTGGTAAGCATGAGGCTCATGAATTCCTATAATTTGAGAAAAAAATGGATGGATGGGACTAGGAAACATTTTTGAAATAGTTGTGCAGGGAGGAATGAAGGGATAATGGGGGAAATCACATGAGAATATTGTAAACTAGTTATCATGTGGTGATGTCAACCTAAGATGAGGAGGAGTCTCATGTTCTAGGGTGATAGTGATATCAATTAAGGGGATAATAGGTCGAACATAGGGTGATATGTTTAAAAGTCTCTTGTTAAGGGAAATAAGGAATATCTTTACCAAAAGGATAATAGGACTACGAATTCCCGCATTTTTGGTGTGTTGGGAAGTATCTCTTTATAAGTGAATAAAATGAAAAGGGGAACATTTTTACAAACAAGAAAATGAGTTCCCTATGAGTAAATACAATGTAAAGTGTTCTTGTGAAGATGCTAAGTCAATGATGGTGTTGTAATCAGAGGGACAACCCCATCATGGTTCTTCTCAATGGTTAATGAGATGGTGAGAGAAAGTGGTCTACTGATCATGATGGGATGGCATGCCATTTGTGATTTGTGCACAGAAATTGGACTAGAGTCTAAAGGGGGTGACCAACAATATGCATCAAGAAAGGAATATGTCTATTTCTTAGTGAGATTATGTACTACTAGACTCTGAATTTGAGGGTGAAACAACATGGGTTCCATGATACAAGGGGTTGTAATGGCATGTACACCCACAGTGGTAGAATAATACTACCCTGGAAAAGGCATGATGTAGTGGAGGTTATGATGCAAATTGTCAAGGCATAATAACATTAGGGATATTAGAGGGATGATTGGATATATACAATGTATATAAAGGGAATGGAGAATGTATACATAAGTTTTAATGGATATACCTATTAAGCCAATAGTGAGCCTAGGGTTGAAAATGGAGTTGTTCAACCTTGAAAATCCTACACACATGAAACCGATACCACAACATAATAGTGCTCATGACAACAATTCTAATGACACAAATGGTATAAAAAGTGGGTGACCGTACCTAGGGAAATGGAAAAAAACAAGGTCTAGATGAAGTTTCAAGGGAAGGGAAACAATAATACCATGTTGAAGAGGTTGTGATCCTGATCACGATGATTATAATGGTGAATCAAATAGAGGTATGGAACACCCGAATGAGCTATTTGAAAATTGAGCATTGTGCCCATAAATAAGGTTTAGGTCCACATTTCTAGATTTATTTTCACTGTTCTTGTGCCAATACCCTAGATATTTTGGAGTTGGTTATGGGAGATTAAATTGGTGGATTTCAATTTTGCGGGGCCCATGGTAGTCCTTGGGATCTCATTGTCATTTCTAATGGTTTAATTTTATCTTAATGCACCAAGTGAGATGTAAGACATCTCATAATGGTTTATGTGGGGTCGTGCATGCATCAAATAATAAATTACACAAAATAATGTGGTTATTTATTCAATAGTCTCACATCACACAAGAGTTTTGTTTTATGTCGCCTAGTTAAATTGTGTGATTGTTTGTGTCAACAATCATGCAAAAGTGAGGTAAGGGGGGTTAGTCTTGCAAACGTATAGATGGCATGAAAATTCATGGTAATGATCACGCAATGGAATGAGATTGGCGATATAGTGGATGCCTAGATAAACTATGCATTTATTCATTTGAATGGTTGCACAAGAATGTGATTGAAGGAGTATATCTCCCATGTGTGGACATTCACAAGAATGATCACACGGTGGTGTGTGATTGGTGGTATGTTGTATGCAAGGATAAAACATGTTTCCTTATACCAAGTAATCCCACATGCTGGTGTATATTTTTTGGTGAAGTGTTTATACATGATTTATGTGTGGGTTGGATGACTTGAGGGTCACACCACCACATGACTGCTTGAGTAATAATCATGTGATTGAGAATTTATTAAGTTTTTTTTAGTTGTATATATTATGTTGTTAGACTAACACATCCTTTTACATTTTTTTTTATGGATTGCATATCTGATATTGATGTTGAGTGGAGTGAGTTCCATTTCAATTCCTTATAGTAGGAGGTAGAGAACCACCCAAAGGTTTGAAATGCTTACACAATGTAGGGATGTTGAATTTATGGGACTATTCGATGATGAGGTCAAGTGACCACCTCCTATAGGATCCTATAGGAGTTGACAGGATGTTGGAGCCATCTGTTGGACTACTTTGTGGTGGATAGTGGGAGGGTGCCTCTTTACCGCTTTGACATATATTTTCTAACGAGGTTGAAAATCCAATGGATCCAAGAGGAGACCCACCCATCCTTGTTGGGATTAGGATGGTGGATCAAATCATTTATTTTTACTACAAGGGAAACATTGCAATGAATAAGGATGGAAAAATTATCATTGCCATAATATATAACCTGACCATCCATGCCATGGAGACCATGGTAGTCTAGGGATTTGGGGCAATATAAAGTCACCCGATTCCATATCATCATGGCCCACATTCCATGAAATATATCCCTTATTTATAGAATGGGCCTACATTGATGAAAACATGCAAAGGGAGTGGAGGGTCTCATGTTTGTGTGAGAATATTTGACAGTTTTCACACCTTTTGATGTCATGAATACAATGTTTGAAGACTGAAGGAAACAATTATCAACCGCATAATATTAGACTTTGTCGAAGTTTGACAACATGCCAACTAATGGTTGGATCTGGTCATACCTGATAAGTGGTCATCACAAGAACCACCATGGAAGTCATTTATGACATTATCAAACTCATCATGAGATACACACTATCACAAAATGGCATTAAAGCCTCAACGATAAAGAATGTTCACAATAAGGAGGTAAAAATGATCTTGGTGACAAATGTGATGATGATCATCACGTGAGAGTTGAGAGCCAAATATATGCCTACAGAGAGAAGTGAGCATATTGTTGTACCAAGGGTATTTGATAGAGAGGACAAAGAGGTGCTTGTTAGGCATATGATTGTTTAAAGTGGAACCTGCTACAACAACCAATAGGTCAGTGTTGAAATCAGTGAGTTCCAAGGCCTTCTTGCTTTTGGGTGTCACAAATTGAAGGTCCAATTATTGGAGAATAATGGCCCATCAAGAAAAATTACAATCAATAAGTCATCAACCTAATATGTATTGCATTGGGTTTGAATTTGCAACAACTTTTGTATTACATAGCAAGATGTAGTGGTAATTGTTTTGAATTGAAAGGACCATAACCAATGCCATCTTCTCATCATGATTGTAATTTAGTGGTGGTCTAGATAGTGTTTTTTTGATGTAGTAAATGATATGCTTAGAATGGTCCTCACTTATTTGAACCTGGGATCTGGAAACAAAAAGGGTAATGATGAAATATATTTTCAAACAAGTTTTCATAGGTAAAAATTATACACAAGGTTCTCCATACAGATCTCCAATAATACCTTTTAAATTTAGTGGGGGATATTAAAGGAGTAGATATGAGGGATTTTTTTAATTCCTTAAAGGACTGTTGTGCTTGATTATCCCATCAAAATATGACATCCTTATGTAATAGGCATATGAACCCTTGCACTTGTTTAGCGTAATCAAGAGCCAAGTTACAAAGAAAGTTTTATTTTCCTTGTATGCTTGATGATTGATGTTGTGTATTTGTTGGGGGTTATTCAATAATGTATTGATATTTTAAGGTTCAATGAGGATATATTTGTCCAAAACAATGAATCCAAGTAAAATTCCAATCACGTTGTAGAAGACACACTTAACAGGATTCAAGTGAATGCTGTATTTCTAACATTGCAAAAAAATGGTGCACAGAACGATGATGTGATTGACACATTTTTTAGACTTGGTAGTGAGGTCATCAAGGTAGGTCAAGATGTTGTGTTCCTAGTCACTAAAGACGGAGGACATAATTCATTGAAATGTGGTCCTATCATTCTTGAGTCCAAACAACATAACACGATAGGAAAGGTGCCCCATGGTATGGTGAAAGTCATTTTGTGTTGATCCTATTGATGGAATTAAATTTGATCATAGCCAAAAAAATCCATTCATAAATGATAGGAATTCATGGCCAGAATAAGCATCAATGACTTGGTCGATGAACGATGTTGGGAAATTATTCTTGGGACAAACCTTATTCAAGTTATTGAAATTAGTGCATACACAAATAGTTCATTGTTTTTCATTGATAGGGATGGGGTTTGATACCCAATACATGTAGGCTATGGGATAGATAGAGCTGGTTTGGTGGATTTTCCCTAATTCCACTTTGATGGAGGAATATTTGGAGGGATGTGCCAATCATTTTTTACGTTGTACCAACGAGGTGAGAAAACATAAATTGATATGATGTTCGAAAATGGTGGGATATAGCCTTGTAATTTTTTAATATGAATAGGAAAATATGTCCCTAAAATCTTGGAATAATGCTTTATAAGCATCGACTTCCTATTGACAACATGATTCTCTAAGTAAAATATTTCTAGTGATGCCAACAATGAAAGATAGATTCACCTTGATAGTAGGTGATATGTTGGTCATGTTTTCTTATTCAAATACATTGAGGGAAATAAATGTATTTTTAAACCAATCAACGTGGCCGTGGGGGATAACATACTACTATGATATATTAGCATGTTTGAACAATATTCAAGCTATAAAGTAGGAACAATGATGCATATCACCCCATGGAGTCTCAATGGAATCCATGGCTTCCAATATGTCATTGTTTGAGTGAAAGAGGTGATCCAAGAAGTAATTAGAAGAGATGGATCCTAGAGTAAGGGTGCTAGAAGAGGCAAAATCATATGTGTGCGGTGTCTATCAAGTTATATGAACCCATGAATTTGGATATGTTATATGAGAGATGTGTATTAGATCATGGGGAGGGATAATGGTTGTGCACTAAAGGTGTGATGATGTCAATGATGACTATTGGTAATGTCTCATAGATGTGACTGATGATGGGATGTGGATAATGTCAAAATGTCCAGTCATATCATGAAAAGGGGAGGAAATATCCTTTTTAGGTGGAATGATGGGGTTCATTGAAGGCACAGATATGCTACAAGGTTTCCTTAACTAGTCAAGGAGCTCGATGTGTTTCACTTACAATGTAGGGCATTGAAATCATTAGTGTATCAACAACCTATAATATCTACATGGTGGAATGGGACATGATGTTATTAATGTGTGAGATGGAAAGAGAGGATGAGTGGTCCATATATGATGAGCTATACCAAAATCCAAAGTTAATAACTGAATAATATGCTCACATACTAAATATGGGTGAGTGGTAGGTGTTGAGTCTGACATCAAGACAAAGTTGGTTGTGATAGTCTCAAGGGGGTTGCTAATGATATAATGGTGGCGGAAGGAAATTGATAAATAGATGCAAGGGTAGTTAAGAATCATGTAGGGAGGGTCAAACAATGGTGAGTGTAATAATCAAATTGGTAATACATGGAATATGTATGATTCATGCATAGGTATTTTTTCTTAGGTTTGTGGGGATCTACATGGGTAGTAGAGAGTATGCCCCTTGTTAAGGAGTTTTGAATTGAATAAACACTTGTGGGTGGGGGAAGTAGTCTCCTAAAATTAGGTAGGGATAAGAAAAGGTTAGTGGGATGGTCTGAATTATCACACAAAGAACATGGGGGGAACTTGTACATGAATTTTACTAGATGAAACTATAGATTTCATCATTCTAGGTTTGATGCCCCCATTAGTTTGTTGTTATAATGAACCTTATTGGAATGAGGGTCCTACCATGGTAGGTGAAATACACCATAGGATTTCTAATGGAGACATGTTTCCATTGTAAAATTTATGTGACCACATGATTTCAGGGTAACTTTTGGGTATGAAGGGGTTAAGTAACATACAAGAATCCCGAGGGGAGAGTTGGAAAAATGACGGTGGAAATGACTGGTGTTTCCTGAATTCCTATATGGGGAAAAATAAAAGGTACCTTTACGATAGGAATAATTGGAGGAGGAAAGAGAATGATTGCTTCTTCAGGAGGGGCCTTTGTATATGATCAAGAAATAGACATGGAAGTAGATGGAGGTGGTTGGTATGTAGAGGAGAATATGGTACACATGATACCATTAGTTGTTGACACAAGGACTAGTGAGAGTCCTACATATGCCCCAAATAGTGGAGATTCTCTGTAGATTCCAAGTCCTTCTCACTAAAATATGGGAACTTATCTATTCCAATTGTTGGTAGTATTTTATGTGGGATTCCTGTGGGGCATGGCTTGTAGTAAGTAAGTTGGGTAAGGGTGACCACTTTCCCACTATCATGGAAAATCATGGCGTGGAAGATTGAGGAGGAGGATACCTTCATGGTGTACATATATTTGTAACCAAGGAGGATGTTGTAGTCAAGGAAAGTGTTTTCTCAAGGGACGAGGTTAGGAGATGCAAATCATTTCCAAACATTTGTGGACATGACACTAGTAGAATCACATTCATCGATGAATGATGATATTCTTAATTGTGATGGGAATTTGGAAAGATACAGATGAAGGTAGTCATGGAACGTTGGAATCTATATCTAATGTCATTAGGGAATAGATCAAAGGGATCTATGTCACCTAATGCTGACAACAATTCATTCTTGTAAGAAGGGAAAGTCTAAATAACTTTGAGAGTGGAAACCACAATAGAGAATTTGGCCAAATCATCTATGATGTTGTAGATGTGTGCACATCTCGCATGAGGGTTAGGGGAAATAAATAATATAGTTGGATTTAGTACCCTAAGGGCGGGGTCACTACTATGTTATGTAATCTAAATAGATATTCTACTAGAGGGTGGGGATTCCTCTCATAATGTAGGAGGGGTGTTTGGCATGCCATAAGCTCAATTACATGTATGAATATGAACCTCAACATAATTCATGCTGATGTTTTCGTAAGGATCCTCCCCTCTTTAGGGGGTTGGTTTGTTGTTGTACCTCTTGCTGATGTGCAATCGACCCTTCATTGGAAAAGGGGTAGGGTGACATTATTTCATGGAGGAGGGTTCATACCTATCTGCTATTTAGATTCCATTCATCAGTAACACTTACGTATATTTTCACAATAGTGTGTGTAATGGTTGTACTCAACACATATGGTGCGAGCAAAGTTGGTTATAAGGTTATTGTACTTTTGTTGGTTAGTGGGTTATGTTTTATAGTATTTTTATTATTCTTTTTGGTTTTACAATTTTTTTGGTTAAGGGGATTTCCCCTTTCCCTTGAGGTTAGTTATATTTTTTGTTATTTCCTTGATTTTGTGGATTTGAGGGGTTTTCTACATGTAAGTGTTCAAACTATTAAACCTGTTAAGTAGGAGAAGGTTAAAATTTTTTAACCCCTATATGAGTTATAGACTAGCAAAAAGTCACCAATCCTAATGGAGGACTAGGGAATGAGAAATAAGGGTTTATATGGGGGATTTATCCAAAGGGGTTGGGGGGATTGTATGAAGTAGAAGTGATTCTTAAACAATTGCTAGGATTAAAATATGCATTGTGGATATGAGGGGGAGGGTGCGAAGCTACTATTTTCACATCCATGTTGAGAAAAGTAGGAATATATGGTCCATATGATAATTTAGTGTAAGATAGAGTAGTTTAATAGAGGGGGTCCACCATGGGATTAGTTTAATGGTAAGGAACCATAAGGGGATTTTGTGTTCTGTTGATGTAAAATAGACCCAACTAACCTATTGGCAGCATGTGAGGTGTTGGGAGTGGTTTTATCAAGGGAATGTTGTTGAGGGGAATTGGGGATGATTGTGTATAAATATCCTAAATGGGCATATATTACATCAAAATTTTAGGCTTGAGGATAGCCTCATATTCATTTTTAGCATGGTGGTTGCAATTTCCTTGGAAATCATTAGAAGAAGTGATTTAGAAACCAATATAACAATAATTAAGGCTAAATGTTGATTTTAGACAATGTGTGTCATAAACACCATTCATGTGTGTTATCCACAATATGTGTGGATGTGTTTTGCCAAAATTATGAAAGAATATCTAATCCAAGGTCATGGTGAGTAAGGAGATGAAAATAAGTAAGGAAAATGGTGGCATTCGATTCAAAGGTTGCATGCACACCTATAGGAAAATTGACATATCATTTGGCAGTCATTGCTATGAGGGTATTTGAAATAGTCAATGATCAATTGTATCTTCAACTATACTATTTGATGAACACCATAAGGGAAATGGCATCACATGATTAGTGGTATAATCTCATTGTTTACCTTCAAACTTAGGTATGTTTGAAGGTAACTTACGGACATGGGAGACCATGTTGGATCATGGTTGATAACATCATTAATGTGTTTTGATAAATATATGATATTTAAGATAGCCATGAATGGAAAGTTTGTTTGAGTATGCCCTAACATTGTGTATGGTGGGTATACTTCAAATGGATGTGGGAGAGATTACAATAGGTGTGTGAGGGGGGTCTTGAGCAAGTTATGCCCAAGCATAGCTGATCTAATCACAAATGTATGCATGCGAGTTTTTTATATGGCTATTTCTTTAAGGGAAGAATTTTCTATGGTGTGATTAATAGGAAACAAACTATAATTGACAAATGTAGTAATATAATGGAAAATATAACATATGCAAATAATGGTGCAGGTGTGTTTCTTTTAGAGTCGTATTAATTTTTATTAGAGTATGTATTTCTTACTTATGACGATTTCATTATAATTTAAAGAAAAAATAATGTGATCCTATTGAATTAACACCCTTTCTCTCAATACGGTAACTAGTCCTTTCAATGTCTCTCTTGTTGAATGGTTGTGAACCCACCGAAGATGGCTAGTGAAAGTATGAATGAATAAGTTGTAAATACATCCTAAAAAATCCACCTAGTGATAATCCTAGGTTTGGGATGCTAATATACCTGCCTCAAGTGTGAATAAGTGGTTCATCCTCGAACACTCAAGTGTTTCATCCAAAAAGAGATGGTTTTTTTATGCGGTGAACAAAAACACCATGACATCATATTTAGTGTCCTTTGGTGTCACACCTTCTTATTTGGGTTGTATCACACTTGGTATATTAGGATTTAAAGTTCCCTGGAAGACAACAACTTATGTTTCATGTGAAATATATTGAGGGGATTTATTTGGATACCTATCCCAATGATCCTAATTTAAATTAAACTTTTTTGTGACCTTTTAATAGAGGAATTAAGTCGATTTAGAAATTTTTTTTTGATTTATTTTAAAGGGTCGAATTTAGAATTAATGTATGAAAATGGAGGTATTTCAAACCTCTACTTTTTTTTTTAATTCATTTTTAACACCAAATTTATCCACCTTACATATGACCTAGCATCATCAAACCTATATGTCATTGACCACTTTTCATTTCCACCACAATGACCTTCATTGATCCAAAAATCCTAAGTCAATCATAAAATTCCATTTTAAATAGTAATTGGCTCATTAAATCCAAAATTTAAGAGTCATGTTGCTTAAAATGTCTTTTGGATATTACCTTTTCACTAAAAAGGAAACCCGACACTTACCCAAAATCATGGAGAAAAAAATAAAATTTAGCACCTACCCAAAATCATGGATAAGGATAAAAAAAATCATGGATAAGGATCCCAAAAAATGTCACGTCCCCACCCTTCTACTAGAGAGAGTACGCGACTATGCTGCTATCAATTTGGGAAATCTAATCCCCACAAACATGATATAAAATGAATTGAACTTAAAAACATACATAGATTTGTAAAACATGCAATATACAGTGGAAGAAATTACATTTCATTCAAGAATTCAAAATGTTCATCATGTTTCATTAGGAAAATACAAATGTAGAGATTAAATTGGCCACCAACCAACTGTGTCGCTACAACGTTCCACCCAACCATAGGCTAGTGTCCTCATCAATCTCTCAACAACAATGCCACCCTCGAGCTGGGAATGATTCCCACAAGGAATAAGGGAACACTAGCAGACTCACACATAGCCAAGGATATATCAAAATTCAGCCAAGCCAAATGACAATTTGGGTTTATCAGACTGCTAAGGAGCTAGAAAGGTTGAATTTCTAAGCTAGTGAGCTCAACCACAGAGCTATGGACACCTGCACCAAATATGGCCTGGATTCTAAAACATCTACACACCCAACACAAGGAAGCATCCCCTTATCTGCTACACAATCCCTCATTATATGACTTCCATTCCAGTGCTATTCTGGGTGTGCAAAGAAGAAAACCAAACCCTCTAGATCTGTCTGTGAGGTTCCTTCCTACACTAGGTTTATCAAGGTAGTTCAGACCCCATTTCCACTCCAAACCAGTTTAGGACAAAACAAAAGGTGCACACACAACAAATACAAGTTCTGGTATTGATGAAAACATCATGGGAGCCAAATTTGATATTGGCAATCGGGAAAAATGACCCAGCCCATGCAATTCATTTCAAAAACATTATGTGGATTCACGTGGGCCAAAATGACTCATCAAACACCCAGAAATTGTGGTCTCTTCCCCAATTTGTTGGGAATTACAAAAAACGATCCTCCATTTGATGGGAGAAAATGGAGTAGAGTGAAAAAACGTGCCTGGGAAAATGGAGGATGGAGGACTAAGGAATAGAACGCCTGCATGAGGAAAAAAAACTACATGAATGAGCAATGCTGCTCCCTTCTTCCACGTGAGGGATAATGGGTGAGATATATCCCCTTGGGCATGTGTGTGGTCAAAGGATTATGAACCTTCCCAAAAATGACATCTCCTTCCAATTCTACGGTTTCCCATACCTCCCAATCCCCAAGGAAATAACTGTCCCAACTAACTCCTTGGAGATATAAGTGGCTGGCTGAATAAGACAAGAAGGTGGTTGACATTTTGAGGGGTCCTCCCATAGACATTTGGATTTTCCCCATTGGCCCAGAGTTTGAATACCCTCCCTATCCTTAGGAAATCATGCCTCCATCTCTTTAAGGTTGCATTGACATAGTTGGTTGTGGGTATTTTAATTAAATTCCATATTTACATGATGTCCAAAATTATAATGTGCATGGATAGCACGAAATACCATCAGCACCAATTTTAATTGCCGAAAAATAAAATGCTAAATCAATGGTAGGGATTTTGCCTTTATCTCCTCACCATGGTTAATTACAATATATACATCATATACATTTTTAATGCAACCGGGGTCAAAACTAGGGTGTTACGTTCCCCTCCCCCTTCAACAACATTGTCCACAGTGCTTTAAAAAATTGAACAAAAATGCTACACTAGCACTGCCCTCAGTGCTCCGCAGAATTGAACAAAAATGGATGTGCCAATCGCATGGAATCCTCTAGCTCCCATGTAGCCTCTTCAGAACCGTAGTGCTCCCATTACACCTTTACCTGTCCTATGGCTCGGTTCCAGAGCATTGTGACCTTCCTGTCGAGGATTTGCATTGGCTCGATTTGGAACTCTCCCCTGGGTTCCACCTGAATCACATACCATTTTATCACATGGTTAGGATCATGTACATATTTCTTAAGCAAAGAAACATGAAAAACATTATGAGCCCTAGTGCTAGCAGGAAATGCAAGTCTATATGCAACTAGCCCTATTATTTCAAGCACTTCAAATGGCCCACAGTATCTAGGTGATAGCTTGGCACAAATTCCTAGCTTCAAGGAACTCTTCCTTTCCCTCACTCTAAGGTAAACATGATCCCAAACATTGAACTCTCTCTGCAACCTATGCTTATCTGCATAGCTTTTCTATCTGTCTTGGGATGCTTTCAGATTCTTCCTGATCTTTAAAACCTCCTTCTCCATCTCCTTGAGAAATTATGGACCAAGAATAATCCAGTTCACTGGATTATCCCATGTCACTGGTGTCCTACACCTCCTTCCATACAAAGCTTCATATGGACTCATCCCTAAGGATGATTGCTGTCCATTGTTATAAGCAAACTCTACCAAGTGTAAATAATCTTCCCACTTAGTTGGTTTGTCCATCACATACATGAGAAACATGTCTTCAAGCACCTGGTTAAATCTCTCTGTCCTCCCATCAGTTTAAGGATGGTAGGCAGTGTTGAAGTTCAAATTTGTACCCAAATCTGCAAGCAACCCCTTCCAAAAATTGGAAGTGAACTTGACATCTTTGTTAGAGACTATTGACTTAGGCAATCCATGCAATTTGAAAATATCCTTCATGAGTATTTTTGCAATGTCATCAGTATTAAGTGTGGACTTAACTGATATCAAATGTGCTTCCTTTGTCAACTTGTCCACCACAACCATGATGGAATCATGTTGTCTCCAAGTCATTGGAAATCCAGTAATAAAATCCATGGAAATAGCTTCTCATTTCCATTCTGGAACTGGAAAAGATTGCAATAGACCTGATGGGTGTTGATGCTCAACCTTCACCTATTGACATTTCATGCACCTTGAAATATATTCAGACATGTCCTTTTTCATTCCTAGCCAAAAATACTGCTTTTTGGCTGTAGCAATTGTCTTCTGATATCATGGGTGACTAGAATATGGAGCTTGATGGATCTCATCCATAACAATTCTCCTCAAATATGTTATATTTGGAATATATATCATGTTCTTATAGGTAATAATTCCATCTTCTTCCAATTTATATCCCTCATACAAATTCCCAAGACTTCGCTGATGCAATTTGTCTTTTACCTGCTCATACAATTCATGTCCAGCAATATGACTAACAATCTCCTGTCTTAAATCTGATTGGAAAATACTAAGAGATGCCACATGCATTTTCTGCCCCTTCCTGTTGAGTGCATCAACTACTTTGTTATCTTTTCCTTTTATGTGTTTGATTTAAAAATCAAACTCACATAAAAACACCAGCCATCTCGCTTTCCTAGCATTTAGAGTAGGATGATCAAAGAAATACTCCAGACCACAATGGTCTTTCCTTAGCTCAAATCTTCTTCCCATCAAGTAATTCCTCCACATCTTGAGAGCATGTACTATGGATGCAAGTTCTAGATCATGAGTGGCATAGTTCTTCTCATGCTCCTTCAGCTTTCTTGACTCATAACATATCACATGGTTGTATTGCATAAGGAGTCCTCCAAGCCCTTGACTGCATGCATTAGTACACACCAAAAAATATTTTTCTGGATCTGCAATCTTCAAGACTGGTGCACTTGTGAGAATGTTCTTCAACTTCTGGAAGATTTCTTCACACCTCAATGTCCATTCAAACTTATTCCCTTCTTTTGCAAAGAAGTGACTGTATGTGCAACCTTGGAGAATCCTTCAATGAATCTCTTGTAGTATCCTGCAAGTCCCATAAAAGATCTTACATCTGTCGCATTTCTCGGGGTAGGCCAATTCATAATGGCCTCAATCTTCTCAGGGTCTACAGTATCTATTCCCTCATATGAGATAGTGTGACCCAAATAATGAATCCTATCTTTATAGAAGTCACATTTGCTCAATTTGGCATATAGCTTATGCTCCTTANTGTTCTTCATGCTCTTCCTCATTCTTAGAATAAATAAGAATGTCATCAAGGAAAACAAGAACAAACTTGTCCAAATACTTGCTGAAGACACTATTCATAAGGTACATAAATGTAGTTGGTTCATTTGTGAGACCAAATGGTACCACTACAAACTCATAATGTCCATACCTAGTTCTGAAGGTTGTCTTATGAATGTCTTCATCCTTGAATCTTACCTGATGGTAACCAAACCTCAAGTCAATTTTGGAAAATACCTTTGCTCCTCTCATTTGATCAAAGAGGTCATCAATCCTAGGCAAAGGATATTTGTTCTTCATGGTGACTTTGTTCAGCTGTCTGTAATCAATACACAACCCAAGTGTACCATGTTTGTTCTTCACAAACAAAACTGGTGCTCCTCAAGGAGACACACTCATCCTAATATACTTCTTCTCCAACAACTCTTGCAGTTGCATATTTAGCTCTAGCATTTATGGTGTACTCATTCTGTAGGGTGTCTTGGACACTGGTGTTGCTCCTGACACAAGTTCAATTGTGAAATCAATGTCTCTCTTTGGAGGAATCCCTGGAATCTCATCCGAAAACAGATCCCTGAATTCCTGCAACACATGAAAGTCCTCCAATTTAGGAGTTGCATCCTTTGTTTCCTCCAAAATATGAGCTGCATAAAACTGGAAACCTTTCCTACATAACTTCTTCAACTGCATTGCTCAAATCTTCCTTACATAAATCATATTTGGAATGCCTCTTACAACTCTTGGGTTCTCTTTTTCATCCATGCATTCAAAAGTATTATTATAATAGTCAAGATTTACCCTGTGAGCTTCTAACCAATCCATTCCAATAAGAACATCATAGGAACTAAGTGGTAGAACATTCAAATCTACACAAGTGACCAATCCATTCATAACCAATGGACATTTCTCTACGATGTCACTAACCTTTCTCTTAGTTCCAGTGACTAGATGAACTAATCAAGATTTGCTATGCTTTACTTTCTTAAAAGCACAAATATCCACTACTCTAGGAGTAACGCAACTATGATTAGATCCAGGGTCAATTAAAATAGAAATAGATTGCTCAACAATATTACCTGCAACTTCAACCATAGTTGACTGATGATCTTCCTGACGGTCCTCCAGTGCTGCATAAATCCTAAGGAAGACCCTTGCTACTTGACCCACTGTTTCTACTTCTTGAATATTGTAAGCTGGCCTTGCATTCCCATCCTCAAGTGGACAATTCATGTGCATGTGGGGTCCTCCACATTTCCAACATTGGAGTGATTCTATGTTTTGTTGTGGTTCTCTGGGCTTTTCTCTTACCACTTTGGTTGGATGCTTCTCAACTTGGGATGGCTGCTTCTGATGATTCTTGAAGTTAGAAGGTTTGAAACATTTATTCATTTGGTCATACTTCTCATTCTTTTTGTCCTTCCATGTCTTATGATAATCAGGTTTTCCTTTTCTATGCTCATAGGAATATTTAGCTTTTCGTATTGCTTCTTCTAGAGTTATAGGCTTATAAAACTCAATTATGCCTTTGTATGCTTGAGGAAAGCCACTCAGAAAGCAATGGATCTTCACCTTCTCATCTTCGATATACCTGACATACCTCAGTAGTTATAAGAAATTATTTGCATACTCTTCCATGGTCTGTTGTCCCAATCTTAGCTCATTGAATTATTTGATCTTATCATCATAGTACCTATCAGAGAGGTACTTCTGCTTGAAATAATTCTAGAACTGTTTCCACACAATCTTCATTTCGTTAATATTCCTTACTTACCTGAAGTGATACCACCATATGGATGCTCTTCCAGTCAAATTGAATATGGTGGATACCCTAGCCTTCATATTTCCTGAATAGTATTGGATTTGTAAATATTTTCTCATTCCCAGAAGCCAAGTTTCAGCTTCTTGATTGTTCTTTATCTCACCATTGAAGGTAGGTGGCCTTTCCTTCTTAAATTCATCACGTGAATGGTTCTGGTAGCGCCTCTTTTTCTTATTCTTGTGAGAAGAAGAACTTGAACCGCCAGTGGATCCTTCAGAGTTAGATGACCCGCTAATAGATCTCTTTCTTCATCTGGTGGTGCTCTTACTTCCTTCTGGTCTTACTGTCTGGTCCCTAGAGTTCATCCACCTCTGAATGTCTGTCAAAATTTGCAGCATGGATGCATTCAGTTGATTCTAGTTCTCCTAAGCCTTAACCAATCTTTCATTATCTTCCCTATAACTTTGCATCTCCGCCCTTAGGATTCTCATGGTGGCTACAAAATATAGGGGAGTATCTTGACATATTCTCCCATTAGACTCTGTCTCAGCATTCCCAAATCAGATATTTTCTCCCATAACATCTTCCTCATGGTCATAGGGATTTTTTGCATCATCATACATGTCATATGTTCTCATGGCTGAACTACAACCCAAATCTTGCAATCTGCACTATGTGGAATGTTTCCTTTGAAGGTGACTATGATTCTGTAAAATGTGTTCATTAACGCAATTGTTAGCTGCATAACATTCACAGGAATTCATAATTACTTACCTTCATTTGGAAAAGTCTCATATTGACAACTTTGTCAAAACATAGGATTTTATTTTCACAAAGAACGACTGTCTTAGGGGGACGATGGGGGTTAAGGGGGATTTCCCCCTTGTGGCACACAAACTCACTGCCATTTTTCATCTTTCTGGCCCCTTCAATCCCACTGAAAAATCCCGCTAAAATTCTCTGTTTAGGCCAAACTCAACTTTTCCACCTGATCGACGAACTCACCAAAGTTTTCTAACATCTCGAATCGACTCACCTTTTCCTTCCGTCATGTCATAAAAACTCATCATTTCCTTTCAATCAAAAAAACTCGTCATTTCATTTTGACACATCGGCAGAACTCATCATTTCCTTCCGATCAGAAAACTCATCAAACTTTTGCGATGTATCGGGAAAACTCACCGAGTTCACCCGACATGTATCATAAAAACTTGTCTTTTCTTGCTAATATGGGATTTTCGACACTTAGAAAAATTTTGAAATTTATTTATTTCTTTCCTCGGCATCGACGAAACTCCATTTTTCCATCCGACACGTATGGGATAAACTCGTCGAGTTTTCCCGACACGTATCGAAGGAACTCACTGATATGTTCCAACATGCATTGAAAAAACTCCCCAAGTTTTGTCAACACAGTCCATAATTAGAAAATTTTCGAAAATTTTTCTTCCTCTTTCTTCTCATCGACTCAACTTGCCAAGTTCTCTTGATGTGTGTCGGAAAAACTCAGCCAACACAGCCGATGCATCAACAAAACTTACTAAGGTTACCCGATTTTTCAACACTTAGAAATTTTTCAAAATTTTTTCTTCTTCTTCTTCTCGTCGGCTCATCTCAACATCTCATGCCGATGCCATCGGCTAAATTTAGGAGTTCAATCCAATATGCATCGCGACGACCTTCTTTGGCCACATTCGTCTCTTCTCATCGACGCCGTCGTTGTAGCCTTGTCAGCTCCCTTTTGAATTTCTCTTCGATGATATTGGCTCATTTCAGATAGCATTCTCATCATGGTCGCTATGATCCTTGTTAGCTCCCTTTAGCCAATGCAACCGACGTATCGGCTTGACTTCAGCTTTCTCATCCGACATAGGAAAATACTCCAACACTTAGAAAAATTTGATTTTTTTTGTCTGCCTCTCTACACAGAGGTTGATTCTTTCTCTGTCAGCTGCTCAGCTTGCCCCATTAAGGCCCAAAGCTGCAACATGAGCTTTGATACCACACTGTCATGTCCCCACCCTTCTACTAGAGAGGACGTGACTATGCTTCTATCAATCTGGGCAATCTAAGGCTCATGAACATGATATAAAATGCATTGAAAATGAACATAAACAAATACATAATGCAATATACAGCAGAAGCAATTACATTTCATTCAAGAATTCAACATGTTCATCATGTTTCATTAGGAAAATACAAATGTAGAGATTAAATACAAGAGATACTTATCTTGGAAGAAGCTTGTCCCGCAACCAACTATATCGCTGCAACGTTCCACCCAACCATACGCTAGTGTGCTCATCAATCTCTCGGTAGCACTGCCACCCTTGAGCTGGACATGATTCCCACAAGGAATAAGGGAACAGTAACAGACTCAAACATAGGCAAGGATATGTCAAAATTCAGCCAATCCAAACTACAATTTGGGTTTATCAGGCTGCTAAGAAGCTGGAAAGGTTGAATTGATAAGCTAGTGAGATCAACCACAGAGCTATGGACACCTGCACCAGATCTGTCGTGGATTCTAAAATATCTACACACCCAACAAAAGGAAGCATCCCCTTCTCTTCTACACAATCCCTCAGGATATGCCTTCCATTCCAGTTCTATTGAGGGTGTGCAAAGAAGAAAACCAACCCCTCTATATTTGTCTGTGAGGTTCCTCCCTACACTAGGTTTATCAAGCTAGTTCAGACCCCATTTCCACTCCAAAATAGTTCAATCCATAACAAAAGGTGCATACACAACAAATACAAGTTCTGGGATTGATGGAAAACGTCATGGGAGCCAAATTCTATAGTGGCAATTGGGAAAAATGACCCATCCTGTGCAATTCATTTCAAAAACGTTCTGTGGCTTCACGTGGGCCAAAAAAATCTCATAAAACACCTAGAAATCGTGGTCTCTTCCCAAATATTCTAGGAATTACCAAAGATGATCCTCCAGCCATGGGAGAAACTGGATCATACTGCGAAAATGTGCCTGGGAAAATGGAGGATGGAGGACTGAGGAATAGAACGGTTATGTGAGGAAAAACAACTGTGTGAGTGAGTAATGTTGTTCCTTTATTCCACGTAAGGTATAATGGGTGAGAGATATCCCCTTGGGCATGTGTATGGTCAAAGTATTATGGCCCTGCCCAAAAATGATGGCTCCTTCGAATTCTATGGCTATCCATACCTCCCAATCCCCAAGGAAATAACTGCCCCAACTAACTCCTTGGAGAATTAAGTGGCTGGTTGAATAAGACAAGAAGGTGGTTGACAGTTTGATGGGTCCTCCCATAGACATTTGGATTTTCCCCATTGGCCCAGATGTTGAATATCCCCCCCCCCCCCTCACCTTATCCTTAGGAAATCATGCCTCCATATCTTTAAGGTAGCATTGACATAGCTAGTTGTGGGTATTTTAACTAAATTGCATATTTACATGATGTCCAAAATTATAATGTGCTTGGCTAGCACAAAATACCATTGGCACCGATTTTAATCGTCGAAACATAAAACGCTAAATCGATGGTGGGAATTTTTCCTTTAGCTCCTCACCATGGTTCATTACAATATATACATCATATACATTTTTAATGCAACCGGGGTGTTACAAAAATCATGGAGAAGAAAAAGAAACTTCAAACAATAAAAAAAACAAAAATGGAAAAATATCTAATTAATCCTTATCTTTTCATCCTACCTACTATACTTATAAATTGACCATTAAGGTCCCTCATTACAACATAACTTCTCCACTCATTACTCATATTGTTATTCTGTTAAAGATATTCCCCTGAGATTCGAAACTCCCTTGAGTATTCTTATTTTACCTTTGTCGGAGATTTTCACCTTGTTATGTGTGGCTAGAGAACATGAGGTTGTTAGGAGACTAGGCTCACTCCTCCTCATAAATTTGTTGGGGTCCCTGTCACTGCTACTTTGAGGTAACCCTTGAATTGTATACATCCCATTATTTTAATGAAAAAGAAAATGATTGTTTTATTCCTTCAGTATGTGTATCGAAGAATGCATGTTGTTAGTTTAAATTTGCTTATGTTCTTTTAAGTCTAGTTATATGCATGGTTAGAATAATTTTTATTTATGTTTATTAGTTTTTAAATTTTCCCTATTCGAACTACCAATAAAGTTTCCATAAACATTAGTAGGATCCTTTTGGCACATTTTGGTTTTCACCTACTAAGGTTTATGGAAACATTAGTAGCATTTTGAATAGGGAAAGATTAAAAACTAATAAACATAAATAAAAATGATTATAAGCATGCATATAACTGGAATTAAAAGAACATAAGAAAATATAAACTAACATCATGCATTCTTCGATACACATATTGAAGGAATTAAAGAATAATTTTCTTTTTCATTAAAATAATGAAATGTATATAGACCGAGGGTTACCTCAAAGTAGCAGTAAAGGGGGATCCAACATATGTATGAGGAAGAGCGAGCCTGGTCTCCTAACAACATGGTGTTCTCCAGACACACATCATGAGGTGTAAATCTCCAACGAAGGTGAAACATGAATACTCAAGGGAGTTTCAAATCTTAGGGGAATATTTTAGTAGAATAACGGTATGAGCGATGAGTGGAGAAATTTTGATGTAATGGGGGAACTTCATGATCAATTTATAGGCACTGTAGGTAGGATGGAAAGTTAAGGATCAATCAGATATTTTTCCATTTTTATTTTCTGAAGTTTATTTTTCTTCTCCATGATTTTTTGGATCCTTATCCATGATTTTGGGTAGGTGCCAAGTTTCCTTTTCTCTCCATGATTTTTGGGATCTTTATCCATGATTTTGGGTAGGTTCCAAGTTTCCTTTTTTTTCTCCATGATTTTTGGGATCCTTATCCATGATTTTGGTTAAGTGTCGAGTTTCCTTGTTTGTGGAAAAAGGAAATATCCAAAAATTAATTTTATGCAACACAACTCGTAAATTTTGGATTTAATGAGCCAATTAATATTTAAAATGGAATTTTATGATTGACTTAGGATTTTTGTATCAATGAAGGTTGATGTGGTGGAAATGAGAAATGGTCAATGACATATAGGTTTGATGAGGCTAGATCATATGTAAGGTGGACAAATTTTGGTGTTAACATTCATCAAGATCATTTCATCAGTGCGAGATGGAGAGAATACTCAATTGAGAAGAGTATTTAAGTCCCTTTGTGTATTCTTCAAGTGGTAAAATACACATGTGATTAATTGATTCAAAATAAACTTGAAATTGAATTAGGAAAATAAAGATAGAGGATGTGTACATGTATGGGTTCTTACTCCATCTAATTTTATTTCCAAATAATAATTTGGTTGGTTGCAATAAATACTTTAAAACAAAATATGAAAATGGATGCATTTCACTCTCTTAGTTATTTTCTAATTCACCAAGATTGTTTTATGGGTGCAATTAAGATAATTCTATAATTTAGGTAGTTCTCTTAGGTTCCTTGCTTGAGTGATGATTGAATTAATCTGAATTGCTTAAAAGAAGAAATATGCAAGTTGCAAATGTTTAAACTAATGTAAATGTCCTAAATTGCGTAGTATAATAACTACTTTTTCCTTTGAAATAAATGAATAAATTACATAACCTAATCTAGTACTATATGTTAGAAGTATGTTGGTTATTTTGAATCCCAAAGAATAGAAAATATAGTTGCAAAAACAATTTCCCCCTACTTAAACTAGGTGATTTAATTACTAAGAAAACAAAAACATGTCGTGGTTGTTTTGTTATTTTCTTATACATTGTGAACATCCATGTGGACTGCAATTGTGAATAAACAAATATATATAAACACAATTCCACTATAGTCATGTGAGAATTAGTGCTCATAGTTGAGCATCATGTAACCTGAGAGCTATAGTTCCCATGCAGGAAAGTAATGCAACTAAATTAACATGGAATCTAAGTGAAAGTGTGTGGTAGAGTTATAATGGTCATGCAATAAAGAACCTGGATTGAAAGTGATATGAAACAAGTGACAATGCGATTGCTGAAGGAATATATGCACAAGTTCACTCAAATAAGATGTTGGATACCGCGTGGGATGAAAATAGAAAGAAAATGGTCTTTCTCCTACAAAAATCACTGGTTAAGGGTATGAACAACAAGGGTTTCATCCTGAAACAAGTCCAAATTAGTAGAAAGCAAGTAGACAACCTATATATGAGAAAATGAAATAAAAATACAAAGTGGACTTGTCAGTTCCATTGTGGGAAAAATAACTCAACAATGAGTTAAATATCCCTTCCTTATAGGATTCAAACAAGACAATAGATCATTGGTGGGTTAGTGTGACAATTTATAGAGTGTCAAGTCAATGAAACAAATAAATGCATACATATAATATATTTCAAGAATTAAACTTTACAAAATGATACAAAAACAAACACAAGAGATGGGATCCAACCAAGTTGCATATGTAGAATTGAAAAACATGTAGATTCCAAAGGGCCAGCAAAAACTCCCTTTCGAAAGGGTTCTTTGATATCTCTCTAATTTCTCTGAAACTAACTTGGAATGATGAAGGAAAACACTTTCTTATTGAGGAATTAGTATAGGGATCTTGGAATGATAATAAGTGTTGAAAGAAATGTAACTTTGGAAGATATTCTATTTTAATTTTATTTTTTTATTATTATTCCTCCCTTCGGATATGTTATTCCTCTGTTCAGATATGTCTTTGATGTACTTGGTCATGAAAAAGTATTGAGGTAAAACCTCATTTGTAATTCGGATCAATACTACTTACAAAAGTATTATTTAAATGTTGTTTTGAGTCTCCCAAGGTAAGTCAGCCCTGGTTGAGAGGAGAAGTTAGACCTATTGACTTATTAAACTACTCACTTATTGAGTATAAATATACGAGGCACCTCCCTCATTTGGACACACTCACAACTCAAGCAAGTTCGATAGAGAGAGAAGGAGTAGTCCATCTGAGAGAGAGGAAGAAGTCGGTCTTATTCTTTGGGTCTTACATTGTACTTGGTTGGATTCTATATCGAGGAATTTTTTATGGGTTTTATCTCCCACGAGGGTTTCCCGAGATAAATCTTTGTTTTTTATTTGTGCTACTGTGTTTTTCATTATTTTAGTGATCCTTTTGTTTTTGGCATAAAACTTTTAAAAATCTAACAATAAGTGGTAAGAATGTGGATGAAAGAGATGCCTTTCAAACAAATTCTTATAGCATGCATGCCCATGGCTTTATTTCGTAGCCAAAATGAAGTTCTTGAAAGAACTAATTCAAGATGTGAATGCTCCTCTTCATGGGGTGGCTTCTAAGTACAAATATGGGGCTAATAAATTCCCAAGTTTAGGGTAGAATCCAATTCAACCCTCTTTGGTGCTCAAATGTAGTTTGAAATATTTGAATGCACCATAGAATTTATGAGTCCAGCTTTTTGTTGAACTACTTGGGTATTGAAGTATTTTCCATGCAATGTCGATTGGGTTTTTCTTTGTGAAGTCACATGTCTAAGGAAAAATTTGATTACACATTAATAAATTTATTCCACTTGTTGATTATTTATGAAAATGAATATTTCTGAGATGCATAATGTATGTTGATGATGTATTTCTATAAGAGATGTTGAATGGTGTTACGGAGAGAAATTCCTATGGCTTGGGGTACCACAACAGACAGCTAGACTCCAGAAATCAATCTTTCCCAATATGCAATAGAAATAAACAATCT
>LPNX010372850.1:159539-174332 GCA_001517045.1 Pseudotsuga menziesii | reverse complement strand
AATACCGAGGCATGTGGGCAAATTCCAAGTGTGGGCACCGGGCTACCTAATCTGGGCACTGGTAGTTAAGTTATTGAACACTTACCTTTGACCCCAGACAGGTACGTCATGTCTTCGAATGGAGCCACTGAAGGTATTACCGGTTAGGACATCCAGCCACCATAAGTGAAGATCACAAACAAAAAACTCTTAAAATCTACCAATAGCACTTGCAAAACCTAATACTCACTAGCTTAAATTCCTAAACTTTATTTCACACGCTTATTTGACTCCATAAGGCACTGGTCCTTTGTTATATTTGATTAATTTTCTATCTTGATCAACTGTCTATGGTCCATTTCAATTGATTATATTTGAATGCTTAAGTTATAAGTCTGGAATCTTTGCTTATATGTGTGATCTCTTGTTAGCAACGTGGATTGCTTTAATTAATCATCATCTCCTTAATATTAATCATTTTAAATCACAATAACTCATAAACAACACCCATCCGCATCTGAAACATCTAAAAATTAACTTAAACATTGAGCCATAGAAAACTCTTTGTTAAGGACTACCCCCCTTGGCTTCGTTAGGAGTTAGCCTAAACGGAGGAGCTAGGAGTACGTGACAGTACCTAGCTCTGTGCTTGCCCCCAAGGTCACACCTCTCCCACTTTCTCAAGTGAGGAGACAGCATTTAGAAGATTTCTGCTGCTGGTGTGAAATCGGCGGACAACACTTGCTACTATCAAAGTACCATGTTCCAAATTCCAACTAACACCGTTCATTTATGCATTCACTAGCAAGTACATCAAGGCATCTTTTTGACATATGAGATTTCATGGTTGGTTGCATTGGAAGGTTGACTGTGTTGATCTTTTCCGTTTGATTGATCACTTACTTGCATGGTTACATTGATCTTTCGCGTATGTTGATTTGATCTTGGCAGCTTTGAGGTAAAAATTTTGGTTTGTAGGGTAGTTGTCTTTCCTTTCTACATGTCGTTTCTTTTTTTCCCTTATGTTTAAGTACAACAATTTACCTTTTCTATTTGGACAATCTTTCCATTCAGTTACATAACATTCAACCTTGGCAAAAGTGTTGCTGATTTTTACCTTCATATATCAACATGTGGTCGTGTCTAGTGATGTTGTAAGTTTTTTCGTTTCATAGCATAGTGACTTTTCACTTTGCTCTTCCTGGGTCAAATTCCAATTGTCTTTTCTTACATATGTTGAGCCTTTGTATCTTGTCATTAGAGTGAGCCTGGATGAGGGTTCTTTTTGTTCATAATCCAAAGCATTGAGCGTTTAGGATGGGTAGATTTGAAGAGACATAAGAGAGTCTTGAGTCATCTTATGTCTTGTCTCTTCATTGCTTATCATTGCGTCTTCTGCTTTGAGTTAGTCGTCCCCCTCATCCTGCAGTAGGGACATGGTACTATGCATCTTGTATCTTCTTGAGTTATCACTTTATTCTGAGGGAAGAGTTTCATCATTGCTCTTATGTTCAGCAGACTATATTGCATCTACTTCGACACATTCTCTGCAGATGATCCAGAAGTAGAGCACCTTGGTTGTTGTTAGCCTCATTGGCAGTTATCTTGCATTTGACAGTGACAAGTTGTACTCGTACCTTAGGACTTGTTATCAAACATCATATAGTAGCTGGAGCTACCATGATGTAGCAGACCATTTTTGTCCCAATCAAAGCCAATCCTACATAAGTTCAGCATCTCCTTGATCAGTGATCATCAGTCATAGTATTTTTCAGATCTAGCCAGAGTCTATAGAGCAACACAACAGTACCCCTTGTTAGGACTTAGCCCAGTATGACCCCATTGAGATGACTTGGTTTAGTCATGGTTCACTTAGTAGAGTGGCAAATGAGGCAACTAGTATATATCCCTTGTCCCTGTGTAGTCGAAGGTAGTTCTTATGGTTATTCTCAAAGACACGTATATGGCACAGTAGGTATACACATTGCATTTTGGCGTTATTATTTGTTTGTTTTACTTATATTTATAACTTTGACTTGGAATGGTGACTGATAGTCGTGATGTTGTATTATTGGTTGCTATTATAGGCTTGTTATTATGACTGGTCTAATGGTCTTAAATGTTGATACTTCTGCATATACTCACTAGTATTGCCTACCTTATGCAGACTTGACGATATCTTTGCTATGCTTGGCACCATTTCTCGTTTTCTTCGCCCATCCATTGCTTCCATCCCTGAAACTTTACCTTTGACTTAGACTTGGACTTGTGAGATGGAAGATTCTTCCCCACTTAGACCTCTCTGTTAGAGAGACTCCATGTTGCTTGTGTCTCGTCTCTGAAGTTGTGTATGGCTATGCTATCAAACCTGGGATCTCATTCGTTTTGCAACCAAGATGTTTGAGTGCAGTGTAGGATGACATATGTCTCTGAAGGTTTCCCACTAGTCCTCGAAGCAAGTTTACCTTTCATCATCACATGCATTATTGTGACTCGTCCTATATATACATTGAAATGTAAGCCAAAAGGATTAATGTGAAATGAAATGAAAGTGGGCCAAATAAAAGCAAATGTGGAACAAATGCACAATCAAAATGATTGTTGGTCACTATATGAAATTAAATGTAATGATCATTTCTCACGGATCCCAAAAGGGTGTGGATGTGAGACGGAGTAAGAGACTGCTAATTCTAAGAATCCCCTAGAACCCAATTTAAAGCTACAATCAGTTGAGCACTCAGCACAATGGTTCTAGAAAAGATCCTCATGGAGCCTGATTCAAGCTTGGGAGTGAAAGGATACTTGTTAGAGTCTAGTGGGAATCTTCTAGGTACTTCATCCATATGTCAAACACTCCCATTCCCTAGTGTTATCTATCTTGCATATGTCTGAGTGGTTTCATGTTTCCCTTTTCTCTAATAGATCACAAAGTCAAGGTCCACAAGTCAAGTCCCCTTAGCCTAGCCTTGTCTTGTCCACCTCACCCATCCTAGCAATTTGGTTAAGTCTGTAAGTAAGCATATGCAAAGGGATTCATAAAGGATGCATATTGATCACCATTGTTATGTTACTTCTGCTTCATTTGGTTATTAATATAAATAAGAGAGCATTTTTCACTCCTTACGCATGGTAGGAACATTTAGAATCTAGTTCAGTCATTAGTTTGACTATTTTGACTTGCTCAACCCAGATTAACCGGGTCAACATATAGGTCTTGGTATGGATTTGGCTACAGGTGCTCGATTTGATGGGTATTGGTGATCGTTCATTGTTATTTTTATTATTATCACTTTTATGAGCCATATTTTTATTATTGGAGATGATTTGGCTTACAGTTGCTTATTCAGTGTGATTTATGGCCTGCTAGTAGTCACCACTAGTGGATTTGAGGTCTTTGACTTCATTTATGCACTTAGATGTTCGTTTCGAGCAAGGGAAATGAAGTTATGAGCACATTTACCCTTCAACAACAAATGTCAGCATTTTAATTCAATAAAAGTGACCATCACTAAGCTAGGAATTTGATTTCGCCAATGTTTGGCAAGGAAATGACTCGGGATGTTATCTTATCATGTATTGTGGCTCTATGAACCAGATTGCATGTTCATATCACACTTGCGGGGTCTGAACTTTATTTCTTTATCACCTAGAGAGGACGACTCTCGTGTGGGGCGCACTTCACCATGGCATCACTTGGATATTATTGTTGTATCATTAGTATTGGGAACACCTAGGGATAATTTAGACCCCTAGGCGAGCCTCCTCACCATGCTACCACAGGTTATACCTTATTATTATGATGTATCTCACTTTGCCTGGGCGCTAGAGGCAAAACTGCGCCCCTTTTTGAGCTAGCTCGATGTGATTGTATTGAGATTCCTTCCACCGTTGATTGAGTTAGTTATGACTTGATCCTAGTCGTCCTCCTAAACAAACTACGGATTTTATATTTGGATTTCTATAAAAGAGAGATCTCACTCATAGTAGAGGGGCTTTTGGCATCCGAAGAAGTTTATAGAGAGATTTTTTTTTTGATCCAATACTTGTGTGATTGTGGATGAATGTTTGAGATAGTGACTACTATTGTTCCTCCATTGCATTAAGATATCTTGTGGCTACTTCTTGTACTTTGTTTCAACCATTGTTTGCAAGGAAGAAGGTAACTTGGAGAGGGGCGCATCACTTGGAGAGGATCCACTCTTGCTCCTTCAAAATTGATTTTGACAAGGAGTGATCTTGTTACTATTGTCCATCATTATTCTTTGTCATTCTCTTGCTTATTCCTGTCCTTTTCATTTGCAAATAAATTCATTAAATCTTTGTTGGCAAGTGAAGAGGGGCGTATTGGTCACTTAGGTGTTTTCAGTGAAGCCAAAGTTCTATCGAGATATTTCTACTAGTACTTTGTGAGTGCAATCTTCATCATCTCAACGCTTTTCTTCAATCATCAGGTAAGTTTCTCGTTGCATTTCTTCCATTTGCAAATATTTAGCCAAGATCCATCTAAAACTACTTATTTAAAACCCTCATTTTCCAACACTAGCCATTGTACTTACAATTAGTGAAATATGCCACTTGGGTATTTGTTGCCACAATTATTGGACTCCATTTGCCCATAATTAAGGCGTTGGTATGTTTTCTAAGTGCACCCTAGGTGACTAGTTTTGGCTAGTGGTATGTCTCTGGTTGTTTGTTCATACATATATTTTTTTTATCCTTCATCCAAGCAATCAGATCTAGTGTTAGGCATTCATAAATCAGATCTGAAGTTGTCTTTGGGGATTATTTCATTCTGCTAAATACAAACCCCCAGGGTCATCTCAGGCATTCACCCCTAACAATTCCCTTTACATGCCAAGTCACTTTATGTTCTAGTTGCTTAGTTCTTTGTTTACGTGTCCTGCTAGTCGTTGTTTCTCCACAAAGTGACTCGGGTCTCCCCCTTGGTCATCATAGATAGTTGGACTAAAGCGAGAAAGGACTTTATTAGTGTGACAATTAAATACCCACTCCACAACCAGATTCTTTGCAGGTCACTGTGGTGGTTGCCTCCCTCTACCTCACTAAATAGGATAACCTTATGAGATAGATACAGAATTGGTGATAATAGGACCCATTGACATTATTGGTGGGTTTCCTTTGCACTTGGCAGGTGTTTACATTATTAACATCTGACGAAGTGACTCTCCCCCTTGAGTCGACTTCAACACATTTACCACAGGGACAAGTGTAAATGGTGCGTGATAGCAAGTAGCGGATTTAGATGAGACCCGTTGTTTGTCGCCAGTGGGAGGTTTTCATTGCTTTGACTCCATTTCCCATTACACAAGCGTTGGTATCACAAATCAGCTTACAGGGCCATTTTCTTCCACGCGGTTGTGGGGGTCTATTGGTATTTTCCTTCAGAGTTCTCATAAAGTATCATTTACAGTTTTTAGAGAAAGAGATCTATGGGATTCTTGACAAACCTGTTATCACATACATTGTAGTTGGAGCTACCAGGATGCAGATCATTTATTGTCAGAGATATGAGCCAGTCCCTTATTTGATGATGGATACTTTTGCATACATGATGATCAGATGGGAGCTATATTCCGAGGCATTTAGAGCATTGATCTAATATCCCCTTTCCAAGACTGAGCCTCATGACCCCAAGCTGATGACTGAGTTAGCCATTCTTCATTATTCAGAGCAGATATGATGACAGTGCCCATACTATATATAGTAGCAATGTTCAAATTCCATTCAGATGTTACAGGCTACAAATACAGGTATATGACCCTGTTGATGCCTGGAAAAATCCCACGTACCAACAGTAGGGATTCTCCCCAATAACCGTTCCCAAATAGAGCGTTTATCGTTTAGTATGGGGAATCCGTCCGGTTTGCGGTCCGGCTACCGTAGAGTTAGAAAGTATTCTTAAATCTCTTTTATCAGTTACGACCAGATCCACCGTTTATATATTTTATCTTTTATGTATGAAATGCAAGTGCCTAGATAAAATGCAAGTAATAGAAACAGAAAAAACTAATCTAAATATATTCTAGCCTATCCCAAGGGAGCAAGATTGATATTAAATAAGAATGAAAGATGTACTATATTGTTTGCACAAAGAACTCTACAGATAATTGATAAATCCAAGATACATACATACAGCAGAAAGTTACCACAAAGATAGCTCAGTGATATTAATAAATTCATCATTCATTATTGCATAAGATTCATCACATAACATAAGATCAGTCATCAGTCATAACTCAGAAATAGTTCAAAGGGTTAGGAACGATCTCACAAATTGTATATAGCAATAAAAAAGAAATAGTTCTTCATTCAGCTTTACACAACATGCTTTAAGGCTTATGCAATACTCTCTCCAACAAAATTCTATCTTCTTTATTATAAAAGGAAATAGTTCTTCTTACAACATGCTTTAGTAACTACGCCAGCAAAAGGTCCTTTCTCTATTCAACTTCACCTATATTTATACATGTCAAAATGACTCTTGGTTTGCTTGCCCCTTAGGCTTCCTCAATATTCAGTTACAAAGATTTGTCTTCTAGTGTAGTCACTATTATCACCAACTTTGTAGTTGCCTATGTGAGGTGGATCCAAGATGGATGGTAGAGGGACCAACAACTAAGGAGGTGGAACCAAGATTGCCTCGACTCCCAAATGGATGGTTGTCACGCCAATCGAGGCAATCTTCGCTTTATGTTATCTTAGCCCAAGACAACAAAGGGGGAGACTCGGATCTACTCCCGACAGGAGAGACCAAACCTATAGACACCAAATCAGATCAAATGGACTTGAGGTATGTAAGGTGTAAGCTAATGGAAACCCTAGATCTATTGATGATGTCACTAGGTGAACCAAGACTTTGGATTATGGTTTAGGAAGTGTGAGGCTTGATCCAAAGTGGGACACAGGTGACCTATCAAGTAAATACTAGATCTAGGGTTAAGGTAAATACAGGATTGGGGCTGTCTAGTACCCAAGGACAGACTCAATGAAAGATATGACGATGTCAAAGCACTCGAATCACCAGGGAAAAGTCAGATCTCAGGAAAAAGAGGACAAAGAGGGGGTAGCGCTACCGTTGGAGATTAGTGCCTGTTAGATCTAGGGAAATGGAGTCACTATCTGCCCATCGTTGGAGGAAGACGATCTGGGAAATATCCCAATCTACAAACCCAAAAAGGTATTTGGCCGGAAAAGTCAAATCACTGCAAAAACCAGCAGCAGGATGGCTAGCAGTAGGGTTTGGGAGGTCAGTTTCTCAGATCTAGGGCAACCTGTCAACTTCTAGCTCAACGTTGAAGGTGGTTTTGTGAGACGATGTCCCGATCTACAAACCCACGAAGGTATTTTGCCAGAAAAATCAGATCACGAAAAAAATCAGAAAAATGGAGGATAGCGCTAAGGTTTGGGAGGTCATTTTCTCATATGTAGGGAAAACCAGCCACTTTCAGATCAGCGTTGATGGTGATATTGTTAGGGGATGGCCCGATAGACAAAACCCAGCAATGGTTTGGCTCAAGATCAAGTGGTTTGTTTTTTAGTATTTTTTGGTTTTTTATTATTATGGGATTTTTCAGTATAAAAATGAAAAAAAGCAGATGTCAATGGATTGAGATCTGGAAGAAAGGGACTAACCTGTAGATCTTACTTGGAAAACCTTGTAGATGTCTTGTTGATGATGATCTCTGCTATCTCGATCAATTTGAGAAGCTTTGAGCAAGTTCTATGTCCAACGTTTTGCCCCAATGAATCAATGTGCCCTCTCTCCTGCACAACAAACGTCAACCATATCAGATTTGTTGCAACATGAGGGAAAAGCTAGATGCTACAGAAAAGTAGCAAGAAGAAGTCATAGATCCCAATGACACTAATGAAAACCCCTGATTAAAACGAAGTCAATCCAAGCGAGTTGAGGTCCCCCTGCAAAAACGCCCACGCTGATCGCCCCCTTGTAGACAAGACAAAGATTATCGAAAAAAGATATAGATCTCACAAAAATTTCCCGAATGCTAGGAAGCAAAAGTCTATCCAATCACCATCTAAAAACACCAGATGCAAAGGAGATCCAAGAATTTCCACAACAAAAAATTTTCTATTATTCAGATCCAAGAGCCAAAGACCCTTTACAAATGAGAAGCTCTCTCCTTTAAAAAGGAATGAGAGAACCAAAATCGTAACCACTTTTCAAATGAGTTGCTAAGATTAAAAGATACAAATGCTCTAATCAACGGTTGAGATGAACTCAACATACAATACATGGATCAATCCAATAATATAAATATAAAAGTGGACTAAATCACCCTAGAAGAGGGGATCCCACTGAACAAAAAATAAATGAAGCACATGGTGGGTTGAGGGAGTGTTAACTAAACTCCTTTTGGGTGTCCCCATGGCACAATAAAAATAATATAAATTTTAAATTGTGAAATTGTGCCTCCTTAAGGAAATCGTCAGCCTCCGAAAGCTCCAAAAAATAATATAATATGCCCGAAACAAATATATGTGGGCCCATCCAGGTGTTGCAACTGCTAGAGAAGGAGTGGAAGACATCACCCTCATCATCAGAACTCATCTCATGCCACTTCCTTGCCTCAGTAGCCCAAATCGAATTCTTCAGTAGCCATTTTAATTATTTTTTATCTGCCTCGGGAAATGTGATATGCCAAAAACAGCCTCCTAGGGTGCCTGCGTTATCCAACTGAGCCTACCAAGCTCTCTGGGAGGGGGGTAATATGGTACAATCAAGTGGTTGGACCTCTTATGCCCCATACAGCACCCTAGGAGATCCAATAAAATCATCTCCCAGCTCAGACATGACTCCAGTGAAGCAAAACTGCACTAGAAGAGAAAAATGAGCACAATCATCTCTATAAGTACCTGGAACTGACAACAAGCTGTCTCACTGGACTTACAAAATCCAAATCCATCTAAGGTATATACTCATACCCATTCCAAGTCTCTGCCTGGCCATCTGCGATATCCAATAGACAAACAAATCACTTGTAAATGACCATATACCAATAATAACTCAGGATGTCATCCATCTGCTGCAAGTGTTAAAAGGTTAAACATGCTCTACAAATCATTTAAGTAACAATCATAACAAATAGTAATCACTTCATTGGCGGTACATCAACCATATACATATATAGGGTTTTATTTATTATAACTCAGACCAGACTTTCAAGACTATACTCACTTCATAGTTGTAGTCAATTTGCTAGTGAAGGGTGAAGGCTAAAATTCATAGGGTTAGGCCAAAGGATGACTACCCACTCAACACTGCAACACTTTGAATATGGAAAGGGGATACTCACCATAGCCATATGTCGGACAAACAACAACAAAGGGGATGGCAGTGCCTCACAAATGGGTGAACTACTTCAGAGGTGCTTACTCACCTTGACAAATGCTCACAATCCAACTCAATACAAGTAAGGCCAGCAATCTTTAGATATAACTTTCAGGAACCATTGCTTTTTTGGGCCTTTGATTTTCCATAGCCTTGGTCCACGTATTCTTTATACGGACTTTCATTATTTAGGCCTTATGCATTCATGTATGTTGAAAAACACTACTTTTCATGAATGTTTTAAGATATTTCATTGCAATATTTTTCAAAGCCAATTTCATTACGCTTAGCCTTGCATTCACGTATGTTTAGAAACACTACTTTTCATGAATGGGCTTTTTCATAAGATATTCATTTCATTTCCAAAAACATTGTATTGATGGCAGCGCTACTTGTTTTAGGCAAACAAACACATCCTAGGCAACTCAGAGCCGAGACACAAATGAACAGGGAAGCTTTTCCAACAAAGGCTCTGGCAAGGAAAGGTCCTCCATGCCACAAGTCAAGTAGTAAGTCGGGTTAAAACATAACTGGAAGGTAATGGATGGGTGGAGACAATGAATGATGAAACCAACACTAGCAAGCCAAAGTATGGTGGGAGTGACTGCCTCTATTCTCCCTAAGGAGGGTAAAACCAATGAGTATAGATCAAGAACTTCCAGGTCTGAGTAAGGACATCAATAAATAATAACAATACATCCAAGTCCACGTATTTATATGACCGCCAGATCATGACACTAAATGCTAATACATGTCACAAAAATGAGTATAAGAGCACTGATAACCATAACATAAGATATATAAGCTGAGTCATAAACATGCAAATAATCCATCTGAACCAACATCAGTCCAATGAGAAAACACTAATACAACTCTGAGCATCAATAACTACTCTACAAATGGTTAACATGACTACATCAGTCCTCAATTTGAATGTCCTGAGACTCAGTCATGGCATGGGAGAGTACTATAGTCCAACAATCAAATCATGATCCGTGATAAATGCTCATCTCAGCATCTCATATGTAGGGGAGCTGGCTGAAAAATGTACTGAAATCTGAAAAAATAGAATATGGTAGCCCGGCTACTATATATGTGATAACAGTCACTAATCAAGAGATAAATACAAAAATATTACAATTACATTTCCATCTGTCAAAAGGGCAAAACACTTAAGTGGACCCAGTTTGTCGTCAATCTAATTTCTTTCTCCGGCAAGCGGTATGTTGCTCAATGCAGGAGGGAGGCTCTCAAGGTTGTCCCAAATAGGGCTTTGTCCTAAATCTTTATCACTCAGATCTTCCTGATCTTCCTTTCTTTGTTCTTCTGTAACCACCCCTTGGTTTAATGCTTCTTGAGCTATTGACCTCTCTAGTTTTGCAATCTTTTCTTGGATAGCTTCCTCTTTCTTTCTCTTATCTTCTTCACTCTTTTTCCTCTTTGCGCTTCCTTAGCTAGAAATATCTTTGCACCTGCTACCAACCTCCTTGCAAATTCTTCTTTTGCTTTTCTTGCAGCTTCGTCCTGATGCGGTGACTGCAATAACATAAAAAGCATTTCAGTATTTACATCATTAAACTCCTGTGCATTTGAATGAAAGAATAAAACAAAATGTCAATAATACGCTAGGCCAACCGTTCCAAAACAACATCAATACTTTGCATTACCCTGCTATCCTCAGCCATCGAGTCAAGACAAACACAATGCAGGTCAATGAGTAAAATGTTGGCAACAAAATTCCTGCACAGGCAGGTCTCAACCTCTGGAGATCCGTTATTAACGGCCCAGTCCGCGGGCAAAATACTTCAGCACAAACGGTAGAGCTCTAACAGGTTTTGCGGGCGAAAACACATCTAAATGAAAGCAAGTGAGGCGGCCTCAGCTAGGTTGAAACTTTTCCTAAGGATGACCCTAAACCTAAAAATGCATGGGGAGCCCCTTTTAAACCAAAACCCAAAAAATCTACCCACCCCTGCTGGGCATACTCACAACTGACAGATAGCCGCTTTAAAATAGACCACCAATCAAAGAAGGTCAATGGAACCTACCTGGCAAGCGATAGGTTAGACACGCAATCGAAGATGCTTGGATTGTTGTGCCACGTGAGCTCCAACTAAGGTTTCCACCAATCGCGCAAAGTCTCGAACGGGGTAAGTCACACTAACAGCTCCCAAATACTCACCGTAAAAACAAAGAGTGGTAACAACCCCCGTCCAATGGTGTAAAAATAGGTATTCGCGGGCAAAGGCCCTTAAAAGCGGTAGGTAAAACCATTAAAATCGCACGTGCACGGCCAAATGTCGTTGGCATCAAAACACAATGCAATAAAAATCTGCGGATAAGTCAAAGTAAGACCAGCCCCGACAACGGCAGCTTGATAAATCCCAATACAGCCGCAACCATCGGCTCGAAACCTAGCAATCTGCTCGCATTTCTTCTGCGGCTCAGCAATCAAAACAATGTCGAGAAGAAAATTAGGACGACAACCACCGTAGCAGCTCCAAGACTCGAAATTCTTCGCCAAAGCGGGCCCGACGAGGATCGAATCACCAACGAGGAAACTTCTCCGTCGTTGCGCAGCAAAAAGGAAAGGCATCCACCGCAGTGGGTCTAAAAAAATCAGAACAAGTTCCGATAATAAGTTTGCAAGCTTGCCCGTCGTTACGGCAAAGAGGTAAGGAATCACCCGACCAGGCAGGGCAGAAAAGTCGGAAGAATTTCCAATTCTCAACACAATCTTCCACCTGCCGTTGCGGCTCGAAACCAAGGAAACTTCCGAAGCAGCGAATAACAACCGACCTGCTGGTGCTTTAAGAAAAACCTCCGCTGTAGCGGCTCGAGGACAAGAAACCTCCCGTCGTTGCGGCTAGACTATCGACAAATTAAGCGGAGGGCAAAAAATAAAAGTCAACCGCAACGCGGTTCAAAAACTGGAAACCATCTACCATAGTGGGATAAAAAATAATCAAAAGAAGTTCTGATATTCAAACTAAAAATCCACCCGTCGTTGCGGCTTGAAACATAAGAAGTTGTCCGTCGTAGCGCTCCAAACTTGAAAAGCACCCGCCGTGGCGGCACAAAATCGAAAGGCATCCACCATAGCGGCTCAAAACCTGAAAAGCACCCGCTACTGCGGCTAAAAGGGATTTTTCTGACTTAGTAAAAAAAACCAAAATCTTGAACCTTTTCCCATAATAAATAAGCCATAAATGCTGGATTTCAAAATCAAAATGTCTAAGAAGCAAAAACTAGGATAAAAAAGGGGGGTCCAAAAAAAAAGTGAAAATTTTTTGGGGAAAAAGTTGCAACAGGAATAGACCCAGTATGTATATGGTTTGTGCACTTGGATGTTTATGGTGCTCCTTTACTTATTTTAGTAGCTTGACTTGGCATATGGTCGTGATGCACTGGCTATATTCTATGTTTCTCTTATTGGTTGGTTTAGAGTTGAAGTGATTCAATTGCTTTAATTCAGATATTCTTGTGTATACTGGCTGGCCATGCCCTTATCGTAGTATGGACTTAGTCATTCCCCATAGGTTCTTTGCTAGTCATGGCATCATTTTTTCACTTTCCCCATCTATCCGCTATATTTAATTCTTGATGTGGCCATGACTTACACCTTAACTAGTGATATCAAGGATTTCCTTGCCTATACCTTTGTGTTGGATAGATTCCATGTTTTCCATTAGAGGAAATTTCAACTCAAAATGGGCCTTTTAACTTTGATTCAAATTCCATGTCATCATGTGTTAGCCAATGAAATTGCTTTAAATTTGAAATATCGTATAGGTCTTAAACACTTTTTTAATATAAATTTGGGGATATGTATCATAAAAAAAACTACTTTTTTTGTTTGTATTTTCGACATATCTCCCCGTGTTTTTACTCAAAAAAGTAGTTTTTTTCTTTTCTTCCTCCAAAATTAATAAATATTATTTTATTATCTTAACTATTATTTTATTAATTCTTTTTAGGAGGCCCATTTTGAGTTGAAATTTCCTCTAATGTTTATGTCTCGGCTCTAGACTGTGTGACTCTTGTCAAAGGGATGTTCTCCTTTAGTCCTCGAAACCAAGTAGTCCTAACATAAGTGTTTTTAGACACTGTTACCGACTAGACTGCACCTAGTTGGACTTTCAATGAGCCGCCAGTGATGAACAAGATACTTGTTCATATTCAGAGTTCAGAGGTCCTTTCAGGCCTCCAGGGTCGTTTTATTTTTTGTAACGCATGTTCATACCTCCTTGGGGAAATTGTAAAAAATGTCCTATCATTTAATTTTTTATAAAAGGCTCGGCTTCCCAGACTTAAGCATCAAACCGACTAGCCCAGAGTGTTTTTTCCCTTGGTTATTATTGGTTGTTGAACAAACGACTAATAATTTATGAGTTTTTCACTCAAACCTCCAAAGCTGGGGTAGTCATCTTGGTGCTGCGGCCTAGGGAGGTTATTAGAGCCTTCGTGTCGGTGTTTTTCACTATGCTAGGCATTCGAATTGAGTTGTATGGACATGTACTAGGTCCCCCTAGAGTTTCGTCAATTTCCGCAAAAAATAATTTTTTCGTTTTTTAAGCCATTTTTTAATGGTTTAATTAAAAAACTTCAAATTGTAATAAAAGTCGGATACGGAGTCCGTTTCTAACATGGGGACACTCGTTTTCACACCCGGAGCGTCCACTTCACCCATGGGACCACTTTCTACATCAGTCGGGCAGCCGGAGCACACTGTGAGGCATTATTTGGCTAAAAATGCATTAAAATAGCATTTTAATGTTAAATTATGACAAATTGGCACTAAAGTCAAAATTTTAAAAAAAGTCAAAATCAATTAAAAATTTGATTTGAGTGACATGGCAAGGGTCCCATGTGACTAGCGATTTATACATCAGCTCATATAAAATCAAGGTTGGGTTTCAAAGTAAGGTAATAAGTCAAATTCAAAGATGACGTCAACCTAAGGAAAGACCCACGCTAGCCTTGGTTATGGTAGCGAGTGGTAAATGATTGAAGTATGGTTTACGCTAGCTATTAGAGTGGCCCCCTCTTTTTCTTACCCACCTTAGCATTTAAACCGTGACTTATTAAGTGATGCCACACATTGTTTACTAAAGCATGCACTGATTTTTAAGAGGGTGACGTCAACCAATTTAGTTGTTCACCCTGGCACTTTGAAGTTGCGTTGGCATGAGAAGGTGGACCCCCTTCACTTAAGATTTGATTTCAAATTACTAAGATTTACCATACATCAAAGCTTGGAGCAAAGCGTGAGTATTTTGTTGGTAAATCTCACGTCACATAGCCGTACACTCACGCGTGGGTAGTGAATGGTATCTTCTTCAGTCTTATTCATTGGTTGGTATGTGTTGGAGGTTTATGATTCGTTGAGGGAGTTTGGTGAGAGAGGTGTCGATCACCTCCTCTGTTCAAGCCCAGCTAAACTC
>LPNX010372850.1:114719-159257 GCA_001517045.1 Pseudotsuga menziesii | reverse complement strand
TTCGGTTTCAAACGTTTCCACATTAGATCTAGCATCTAAAGTCATATCAAAGGTAGATCTGATGTCTAAAAGTTTCTATTTCTAGTCTGCTTCAAAGGTAAATTTAAAATTTTAGATCTAGTCACTTTTCCCTTTTTTCCGCAAGTTTAAAAAAATTTAAAAATTAAAAAAGCTTGTTGAAAGAGTTTCTATGCATTTTAAAGTTTGATCTAGCATTTTGTGCTTAACATTTGCTTGCCATTCTCCTCAAGAGGCAAGCAAAGATCCTACGAAGGCAAGCTTTCTAGCTTACCTCACTTAGTTGTTTCCTTGCTTTTGTAATCAGTTCTTACTTAGATTTTCTTTTGTAAATTTTTGCATGCTGCCCAAAGACACTTCCAAAGTGTTTTTGGGCATCTTTCACTGACATATGCTTGCTGGTTTTTAGCAGGCCCATCAAAAAAGAGAAGGAAACTCTGCCCGAAATTAGCTTTTTCGAACATCCAGAGCTCCCAGGAGGCTTTCCCCTTAGCTAGGCCTATTTCCTTTGCATGTTGTAAGCCTTTGGATCCCAGATAACAAGGACCAAAGAGCATTCTCTGCTGAAACATTGTAACCGATTAATAAAAACAAGTTTGAGTAGGCTCAGTAGAGCCCGGTCCCCATCCCCCTTGGGGGATTTGTGTCGGTGTCCTTTTCTGTTTTCTTATATGCTGGTAGCGTAGTTGTCTTTCTTTAACATTTCATGCTTTGTTTAAGTTGTGCAAAAGTAACCTGAATACTTACCCACTGCGCTATACCGAAGTACCATAAGGGAAAAGATTTGAGCAGTGTAGTAATTAAAAAACAAAAACAATTTTGTTATGCACTGCTAAGTTAAAATAAACCCCCTCGCTTTCCCGAGTACAGGTTCGTGGATAAGGGATTGCCCGAGTACTGAATCTGGAAAGAGACTCCCGGGTTTTATCTTTTTTTTTTCTAAATCAGAAAACTTGTTCTAATTAAAATAAACCAAGACTCCTTCCCCGTATGCTCTACACCGCTGCAGCTTGTCTGATCAGTTGGCTGTATCAGAAAGGGATACGAGTTACTAGATTTAATAGGAAAATCCACACAAGTAATTTTCTTGAGAACTCGGGAGGTTGCAAAGGGTAATCACTACAGAGTCAGGGGGCTACTCTAAGCAGGTCTATCCTCGCCCTGTTGGACACTTGGTATTACTGCTTTAGCACTCAGTTCGAAGGGATTTGACTTGTTGGGCCAAACCCACAATTTACCCATTCCTTAATCAATTCATTTAATAATTTAAAATTTACCAACCAAGACATTGCAATACTTTCACTGAGACTACACTAGCAACCCACATTTGCAAACACTCTTTTCATTTTGGCACTGGTCTATTCTGTTCCTTTTTGCATAAGTTAATCTCGCAATGTGTCATTGAATTTTGTGTATCTAATTTGAGTTAAGGTGTTGCTAAGGTTAAATTTTATTGGCGGTAATTGGTAATTTCTTAAATTCATCCATTCCATATTAAAACTCCTAGAATTAATTATTTCTCTCGTAGAGTAAAAACCTTAGATTTTACTTTTCATTAGGGTCCACCCCCCTTGGCTTCGCTACGAGTTGGCCTAGACGGAAGAGTTGAGTATCAGGTGACAGCACTTGGCTCGAGCTTGCCCCCAAGGTCGCACCCAGTGGCTTGAAGATTTCTGCCACATTACCCGAGGTGCGAATTAGGGTATGGTACTCATCATTACCAGATTCCTATGTCCCTGGATTCATTCTTGCATTTAGTTGGGGCCCCGAAGCACTTGGCAATGAGCTACGGGCATTTTTATCTTTCTAGGGTGATGTTCCAAAAGAAAATTAATTGAAGAATGGCTAGCAAGGAAATCAATTAGTCTTAGTCAGGTAAGGAAGTGGCTTGGGGATGACTTGGCATTATGAGATGAGGTCTACTACACATGTTTCATGCTTCATACCTTGCAAAAGAACAAATTTTATGATTTATCTTGGTCCCATGGGGGGGGCGTCTCCTAGAGAGGGCGCACTTGTCCTTGGTTGATATTGTA
Source organism: Pseudotsuga menziesii (assembly GCA_001517045.1). Taxonomy (NCBI): domain Eukaryota; kingdom Viridiplantae; phylum Streptophyta; class Pinopsida; order Pinales; family Pinaceae; genus Pseudotsuga; species Pseudotsuga menziesii. Next base: position 157,203 of record LPNX010372850.1, on the reverse strand, counting down.
TTACCATGTTATATCTTATGTTATCATGTTATTAGGGATCCTAGGGTGATTTATGTCCCTAAGGTGTCCCCTTTGAAGTATAACCACATGTTATATCATACTCACGTATTATTTGCCTTTCTTAGGGTGTTATGGGGAAAAAGTGCACCCCCATTGATTTGGTCATCTTGATCCATGTATGTAATAAAATAAAACGATCTCCACCGTTGATGATGATTTGATCTCAACGATTGGATGGATGTAAGTTAGAATGTGGACACACTCTCTATCTGTTTAAGAGAGGTGATCCCCTCATTGTATCCCATCAAGAATTTTGCTCTCGAGCAAAATAATAGACAACAAATTTTGATCTTTTCTTCGAGTTTCTGATGGTGAATGAGTTTTTCTTTCTTCAAAGTTCTCGGGGCACCTAGACCGAACATATTTTTCAGGCATATCTTTCTTATTATTGTCTTGGAAGGATGACATCACCAACAAGTGTGATTTGGAGGGGAGACTCTTCCATTTCCTTGGGGCGTTTTCCACATCGTTTATCTTCATCTTGGAATATTATTGCATCTGGCATATTCTCTATTGGGATTACTCTCTATTTGTCATTTCAAAAGCTACTTTCAATTACATCTTGATCATTGCTATTGCATCTTGCTTACAGTAATTTTGTGTGATTGATAGGGGCACACTTGGTGGTTTATTTGTTTGCCGAAGATTGAAGATCAATTTATTTGGCAACAGTTAAGCAAAGGGAAAGGACCTACATTCAACTAGAAGGATACAGGTAAGATCTTTAACTTGTATCTTGCATTTTCTCTTTTCTTTTCTAAGGCGTAATAATAAAAGTAAAAAACCCTCACTTTAAAACCTTCATTTTTAGTTTCACCTAGTTCTAGGTTGCGACCACGTTTCATATTCAAAACCCATGTTGGAAATAACCTAAAACCGTTAGAGAACAAATTTCAAGTTAATAAGACACGGTAAGCCATCCAGGTGTCCTCCCTTTTCCATATCTTTTTGTCAGCCATTTTTAAAGCCTCCAAACTTGTAAACTTGTTTGATCTTGATCTATAAAAGTCCACAAGTATTCCCCATTGTAATAACCATTAATAATAGAGAAGCAAGTGGGAAGCCAAGTTCCCACACCCCATCCCCCTGGGGGGAAGTTGTGTCGTCTCTTTTATGTGGTTTGATTTTGTTTAGAGTAGTTATATTCTTGTTATTAGTTAATGTTTATTTATTTATTTATTTGAAGTTTAGGATTCCTTTTAAAATTAACAAATCCGACCGTGTTCTTGGAAACGAGAATATCAATATTGAGATTTTTAAACAACAACACGATTGATAAAAAATTTAAAATAAACCAAGCCTTTATTCCCTATATGCTCTTGTGAACACTGCAGACCTTTGGCTAGAACGGTGGGACAACCAGAAAGGGATTAAAGTTACTAGTTTAATAGGACAATACACATAAAATGAATCTATAAGAACTAGGGAGGTCGTGCAGAGTGAATACCACAGAGTCAAGGGGTTGCTCCAAGCAGGTTCATCCTCACCTCGTTGGACACTTGCTAAAGTTGCTTCAACGCTCAATTCAAGGAGGTGAGTCTTAGTGGGCCAAACCAAGAAGTAACCCACTCCCTAATCAATTCATTTAATGATCTTAAAATTTACAAACCGAGACAACTGCAATACTTTCACCGAGACTACACTAGGAACCATTATACACAAGCACTCTTTTCATTGGCACTGGTGTACTTTATTTTTATCCATAAATCAATTTTGCAAGTGTCTTGAATGGTTTGTATATTTTCTAAGTTGTTAAGGTAATTTATTTGCAGTGATTGGTGGTTAATGTTTTAATTCATTTCTCTTAACTACTAGAATTGTTTTCATAGATTAACAACCTTAGATTATTTTCATAGGGACACCCCCATTGGCTTCGCTAGGAGAAATCCTAGACGAAGGAGTCAATATCAAGTGACAGCAATTGACTCTTACTTGCCCCTAAGGTCACACCTAGTGGCTTGAAGATTTTTGCAACGTGAACCAAGGTGTGAATCATGCGCCAACAAGGGGTTGGGGCTCCATTTCCTTTTATATGCTTTCAAGTGATGTTCTAGAGCTTATTAATGTCTTGTTCGTTCATGGGTTGACAATAGATCTTATTTTAGTATGTTACATGGAATATGTAAAGTGGATAGTTGCTTTGGGGGGGCTATAGTACACCATCAATGATTGTAATCTCACTAGTCTAAGGACACTAGCTATAATGGTGAGAACAGGTGGCCTTTATAGGTTATGTCTTGATCCATTGGCACTTGTACATTCTAGTTACATAATGGAAGAGCCTTATAGACTCCAGGAGGCCCTTCTAGAGCTTGCATGTTAGTATGCCATCGACACAAATTCAAAGTCTATTATGGTCCTAGTTATTGATTCCGGGCTTGTAGCTTATCGGAATGTTGTAGAGTACAAGGACGATTTTGCTAGATTCTCTTAAGTAAAGGGGGTTGACCTTGATAAGACTCTTGCTCCAGCTACCGAAGAATCTTTGGAGACGAGGGAATTGATTGTGTTCATGTTGTTGCTTTAATTGCCCAAGGTTTTCAAGTGTGTGAGAGGGATTCTCATGTTCAAAAATTGTTGATAGTTATACATGGGTTGTTACCCATACCACGAATTCTTTGTTTCAAAATCGAGGACTTGGTCTTGTATGGAGATGTGATTATCTTTGGACTATGTCATAGATAGCTCATGATGTGGTGTCCAAAGATTTTGGCCCATGAAGTTTTCTAGAGCAACGACGGAGTTTAGTAGATTGCTTATGGATCCATGGTTATGCTCATTGATACTCATAGGTAGTCAGTGTTCTTTGGAATATCAAGATGTTGTGATAGCATGGGCTACAACTCTCTTTTAGGCGATAGTGGTTGATTCAAAGACTACAATAGGTACAAATTTGAAGGTAGCATGTTTAGTGGAGTTGCAAAGCGAGTCGACAAGTGTTGGCCAAGACACTTTCCTTGTCAAGAAAGGAGTGCTAGCTTTCGAGGTTACTCAAAAGTGACTATACCATGTTTGGGGATACTTTAAATAATTTATAGTACATGGTGTATGATTTGGGCCCTAGATAGTCTATGATAGATTTACACATGAAAGATGTCCCTTGATGGATTTGTACAATGGAGCTCTCTTACTCAGTGGTTATTTGATCTCTATTGGGTGCTTGCTTGGTATTCTTTCCTAGAGCATTAAAGATCTCCTAACAGCTTACATGATGCTCTACATTATGGACACACAGAGAAGCTTGTTTGGTTGAAGAACCATCTTCTTAGGTAGAGGAGCATTTTGCATCCTAGGGGAGGGAACTGAGCCCTAGACAACACAAGATAGCTTGGAAGCTAGAATTAAGGCTTAAATTTGGCTCAAGGACACCAAAGTTACAATAGTGTTCATGCAAGGGGAGTCGACCCTGTTATCCCCCATTTTGCATGGGTGTTCACAAGTGATTTTTACCACATTTGCAGCAGAGGATTATATGTTGGAGATTTAGTGGCCTAGTACTGATGCTTATGGAGGCCTTTTCATGTGGAACGCTCTTGATCCTTGGAACATAGATGGCATCCTAACATTTTTTGTTGTCACCTTTGTGTTGGAATTTGTGCAACTTCAAAAGTTATTCTTATTGTGCTTGTATTGTATTTCCGTGTACCTCCTACGGGAGATTATACTGATGTAACTACTCATGTAAACCCTAGAAATAATCAATGTAAACCCTGGGAAAGAATACAAAAGAAAAGAATAAAACTAAAATTAATTTGTATTTCCCCAAGGTAGGTTAGCCCCAGTAATTTTTCACTTCGAAAATCAATATAAATAGGAGGTGCCCCGCCTCATTCTTTCATTCACTCATAGCAATTTTGCTCTAGCTGAAAATGTGCGCTACTACAGTCAAGCAAAGTGTTTTTTGGGGTTGTATCTTAGAGAGACATTTTCTCTCTCTTTCTTCTTCTCTCTGCTCTCGGGAGTTATTATCTCTATATGAAGGTTTGTTGGGATTTTCCCGATTGGGTTTCCCAAGATAAATTCTTGTGTTCTTTGATTCTATGCTTTGTCTTTCTTCTAGAGATCCTCTTGTTTATTTGCAATTAAGTTATACTGCTATAATCTTGTAAAAACTAACATGGTATCAGAGCAATTCTAGAAGAGGTCATTGCCAGAAGCTAGGGTTTGACCTTCCAAGGCCTTCCCTCATCTCTTCAGCAGAAAAAGAGATGTGGAAACTTCTCTCTAGGGGAGGCACATCTTTTGGTGGAAGCAGAATCAAATTTGGAGAAGTTTAAATTTCTTACTACATGACACCGCAGGAAAAAATTAGGGTTTCAAGTTTCGGAGGCTTCCCACCACTATTTTAGCTTGACCTCATCTTCCCTTAATTCACCTTGATAGGGCGCATCTATCAGTGTGGATACTTTCTCTATATTCAAAAATTTATTTTTGACTTAACTTCTACTAGAGTTTTTGGTTCAAATCTGTAGACAAGATGATTGGAATGGAGGTTGAAGATCGTCTTAATAGAGCTACAAACTTCATATCCTGGAATCATTGGGTTCTTCACATCCTAGAAGAAAATGATCTCTTGATGTTTGTCAATGAGAAAGTTCCAGAACGAGAAGCGAAAGAAGACAAGTCCCTGTGGAGGAAGTGTGATGCGAAAGCGCGAAGGATTAAGGTGGACTCAGTCAAAGATCACCTAGTTCCGCAAATCTCAGAAAAGAAGATAGCTAGGAAGATGTTCAAGACCCTGAAGAAGTTATTTGAACACAGTAGCATCAATGTGACTCTCACATTGAGGAACCCTCTGTCAAATATGAAGATGATTAAGTCTAAATCAATTGCCTCATATTTCATGAGGATCGCCGAACTTCGGGACAAGCTAAGCTCCAGTGGAGATAACATTGAAGAAAAAGAGCCACTCTAAATGGTATTCCACCATCTTGGGAGTCCTTCATCAAAACCATAAGTGGTCGAACCAAGCTGCCCAAATTTGACAAGCTATGGGCAGACTGCACTCAGGAAGAGACCAGGATTGTAGCAAGACAGAGACTCCATGGTCCTCAAGTTGACGAGAATCAAGCCTTCATCACTCTTACCAAGAAAGGAAAGGGAAAAGGAAGGAAGTTTCACAAACATAAGCACCAGGCTAGGAGACCAAGTTCTTCTCTAGATCAGAAGGAAGAAAAGGACTTATCACACATACAACGCTATAAGTGTAATAAATATGGCCACTATGCAAGAAAGTGTTTTAGTTCAAACAAGAGGAAGCATGAAGCTTCAACAGCTGATGTGGATGATGGTCGTTATCACAAGGAACAAAGAAATGAAGATCGTACAAAATTCTTCTTCATATCAGCATTATCAGGTACTGTTCCCACCACTAGTGATACATGGCTCATAGATAGAGGTGCTTCTTGATGAATCAGGTCTTGTCACTTAGAAGGGGGGTGAATCAGTGACAGAAATTAAACACAATTTCTTTTATTTTAGCAAATGTAAAAAACAAATTTGGACACAATGTTTTAATGTGGAATCTGTTACCACCTCAATTTGATAGAGGTATCCACAAAGCAGCAGAAAGATCTTGTTTTTTCTTTTGCACATCAGTTGCTGGTCAGGGTACATCTGCAGCTGAAATACAGTCCTCAACAGCCTGCAAAAGACCATAAAATAGTAAGCATTTTGAAAGTCAAAGATAAGAGTCGCAATGTTGTTTCTCTAACAAGCACTGTAAATTCATACTTTCGGGCTGGATTGTTTTCTCAGAAAACTGGTATAGTGCTCAATAATGAAATGGATAACTTCTCAATTTCTTCAAATAGATCCGTAGATCTGCTGAAGGAAGGCATACTGCTGTTGCTGTTGTGAAGGCTTCTTTATGGGCTGCTGTGTGGAAACTATGCTGGATCTTCTCTGCATGTGCCAAGATCTTCTCTGCTTGCTGCTGCCATTAATGGCACTCTATAGGATACTATACAGCAATTAGAAAGTTTCAGGACCATTGTACAGAAGTTCAGAAGTGGTTGCTTGAATCTGAATAAGGGGGCAGTCGATCTATACATCAGCAAACAGACAAAAATTATGTTCTTGATGGTAGTAATATTGCAGGTGCTCATGACAGGGAGTTGCTTGTCCAAGTTATTTATGATCTAATTTTCAGAATGAATATTTGAAATCACAGCCTGTCATATAAAGTTTTATACATGTGGGATTATTCCCAAGCTATTCAAAGCCACAGCTACCAAGTGTTGAGCGGACATACCCACACTGAGGTAAAATCTAAGTGTCTATTCCACCACCTGTGCAAAGCACCAATGAAGGCCAACATTGATAAAAGAAGGATGCCCAAAGATATCACAATAAGCATCGACAACACTTGCACCAAGTGTCCAAGGTAGAGGATACAAATGTTAAAAGATTTTATACATTAAACGCCCAAATGCCAAGGCTCTGCGTGAACTTTCCAGGAGTATTCTTCAGCAAAATGCTGAGAAGATCCACACAGGCATTTAGGAGAATGTTCAAATGCCACCAATCAGTGAATACTCAAAAATGGAGTGCTAATGGAAAAACCTTGAGCCAAGTCTTTGTGCAAAATGTGTACGTTTTCTATGAAGCCACCAATGCATATAAAAATCAATAAAATCTTTTACAGAGTTTTGTGGAGACTCTGGAGAGGTTATTGGTGAACCAAGTTATAGGTGTTAGTGTCCTATCTAAACGTTGATGAGGGAAGAGAGATAGAATGCAGAGAGAAACACTGAGCAGCCAAACTTCTAGGTGTTAATGTGAAATGCATGAGGAGTATTTCAGAGTCTCAAATGCATGGTGCCATCAGATTATATCAGTCATCATCCAATGTTCGAGTTCGAGTGTCAAGACAGGTTTCCAAGTCAGTCAAGGGAGCAATCTATCAAAGGCAGCCGAGTTTAAACAGAGGTCGCAGTCATTTACTGTGCGGCACGTGGAGATCACCATTTTCAGTATGGCAGCTCGGTTTGTGTTTTCTTTCTAATAGAAACCCATGACGGTCATGGTCATTTAGCGTCAATGCTAACCATTGAGATTTGCCACGCCAATGTTCTGAAGCAGTTAGAGGGCCGTAAAATATTGATCCTTGTATTTAAACAATGGATCGCCATCGATTACAAATGCCGAGGCCACCGATTGCTAATCATCTATTTTGGAGACGCATTTTTTTTGTTGTTGCCGGATCAAAGCTGTGGTATGGACCATGACAGTGTCAGTTGATTGACAACTGATTACGGTGAGAAAACTCACGCTATGTGAGTTATTTGCGGATTGCTGCAGCAGCCGAGTCTTCTTGGCAGCCGATTCAGAGAGTAACCGACGCCATTTAATGTGATAATCGGAGCGATTATATTTCTGGTTTTGTGTGCACTCAGCGATCAGTCCAAAGGAGGAGTCCATGCACAGTCGGACCCTGCCTATTCACAAAGTTTGGTTCCATACTCACGCCCTTCATTGGCAGCTGAGCATTATAGTTTCTCTGTTGCCCACATGACGTGGACCCTTTTCCCTTTGGCTTCATACTATTACATCACTTGAAAACGCCGATTTGATTAGCAGCTGAATACCAATTGGAATTCCACGTCAAAAGAATTAGGCAGCTAGCCGGTGGTAGCTGCTCTGTTACTTGTAGTTTTTTTTGGTGACGTGGATCAGCTGGCTCTTAAGTTTCTTTTGATTATAGTCTAAATCAAAGGTAGTAATGACATCATTAAATAATGTTTGGTCATACAGCCATTGGGAGGGGGGAAGTGAATCTAGCATTTACTTTATTATTTATTATTTCCTTTTCCTTTTTCTTTTGTTAGAGCCTTTTTAGGCCTATAAAGAGCAGGGCTCTTTGATGGTAATGATGGAAAAAATTGGCTGGGAGGATTTTTCCCAAGAGTTGAATAAAGAAAAGTCATGTTGGCTTTTTTGAATATCTTGGGCATCTCTGTCATAGTTCTTTGTCTATTTTTCATAAGTTGTAGACTAGACTTAGCATAGAGGGCTATAATCTAGCACATTGGGCAAGCATTTGCAGCTGCCAAGTTGCTTGTCGCCGTTATGTTTTTAAAGGTCTAGGAGTAATGGATAGTAGTCAGTTATACTTCCATTCTCCTTGCCTCTGATTATGGAACGGACATGCTTAGTCTCCCTTCTGTGAAACACAAGGCCTCATTGAGTCCCCTTTTGACTCCATTCACCCTTCAGATATTGACATTGGTCTTCCGTCGAGGACTGATCCTCCCTTCCTTTCCTGTCCATCAAGAACGAATACCTTTACCTTTTTGTTACCCATGTTTCTCTAAGGCAGCCTCTTCAGATCACCTTTCCCTCAGCTGCACTTGCCTTAGCGATCCTAACTTAGGGAACCCCCCTAGGGCTGGAGAAGAGCCAGCCTAAAGGGAGGAGAGAGGGGTGTGGTGACATTGGCCTCGAGAGAGAGAGTTGCCACCGAGCCGGCGCGCCCGCATTTTGGGCTTCAGCATTCGCGTGCAAGTTTCGGGCGACAACAGAACCGAATAAGGTAAACCACCAACACGTTTCTATTATCTGCAAAACTTTGTTTTTACAATATACAATAGTTATTTGCAAGCACCCCCTTGCTGGAGACCACAGTCCCCAAGTTTCTCAGCCACTATTAAAGGATGCACCCACACCCTGGTTTCTTCCCGCACCTACAGACACGAATACACCAATACCCTGATTCTCCAGCCACTACTGGAAGGAGGCTAAGACCTCCTTGCAGGCATTTAGCCTTCCCTAGCACCACCCTTCCACCCTAATTTGATATTATTAAACATCCAGATCTTCTTCAAAACACTGTCTCTTGTTACTCTTCTTTGGTCTGTCTTATGCTTCGGCTGCATAGATCTGGATGACAAAGACACCTTTCTTCTACTTCAATCTTCTCCTTAAATACTTCTTCTCAATATCAATACAGCAACATACCTTCTCAAATCTATTCATGGCTCTTCAATCTGGACAAACACGCCTTTTCCAAACCAACATGCTCTTTCATTTTTCTGTTCCTCATTCTTAATTATGTTTATTAGTTTAAATTTTGTTAATCAATTACTTAATTGGCAAACCATCTTCAGACCTGCGAGCTCTCTTCCTCTACGGGCTCCTTGTATATTTCCTTATGCTGGCTTACCTTCCATTTACAGGCGACGAGCTTCCTCATGTTCTCTGCGGGCTTCTCTTTCTTCCCTGTAGGATTCCTCATGCTATCTTCTCCTCTGTGGGCTCCCTGCAGACATTTCAAAAACTCTTGTTAATCAATTTACAATTTAACCTTTCAATCATGTTCTTCCGCAGTCTCTATTTTCGAAATCACCCTAAGTCGTTAATCTGATTTCGGGATTCTTCCTGACTATAGATCTCAAAAATGTATTTCCACACTATTAGCTTTCTGCAATCGTCTTTTCGCACTCATCTTGAGTCATTGATCTTTATCGCAGATTGTTTCCTAACCGTAGATCTAAGATGGGATGCGGTATGCGGATTACCGAACCATGACATTTCTCAATATGTCTTTCCGCACTTAGCTTTCCGCCTCAGTCGTTCCGCACCGTTGATCTCCTGCGGGCTTCTTTGTGACTGTTGATCTTCAATAAGATGTGGATAGGAGAACGCGGGTTTATGACTTTTCCATGATGTCATTTCCAGATTTCCGCTTCAGCACAAATCTTTCCGCCCCAATCGTTTTGCACCGTTGATCTCCTGCGGGCTCCTTCGTGACCGTTGATCTTCCGGAGCGCAGGATGCGGAGTGCGGGTTCTCAAAAGCTCAAATGTTGCTTTCGCACTTCTCCGCCTTCTGTTTTCCGCACTAACCTTTTTGCACCGTCGATCTTTCACGGAAGTCTTTCTGACCGTCGATCTTCCGGATCGCAGGATGCGGAATGCAGAACTATAGCATTTCCCACATTCTTTTCGCGATTCTCCGTCTTCCTTTTTCCACACTAACCTTTTTGCACCGTCGATTTTTCACATAAGTCTTTCTAACCGTCGATTTTCTAGATCGCGGCATGTGAAATGCGGAACTGTGGCATTTCCCACATTCTTTTCGTGATTCTCTTCCTTCCTCTTTTCTCCTGTAATATCCCAAATACTAATATTTTCTAATTCTATGCAAAGTTACTGAAATAGCCGGGCATGCAAAGTTACTGATATTTTCCCTATTTTATAGCTGGAATTAGGGTTAGCGTTTGTAGGATAGAATGTAACACTTACCACTAATAAGCTGTTTGAAATGCTCCTAAGAGAATATGCATGCATCAAGAGTCGATCTGGAGATGAACTGGTGCTTTCTGCCTCCGGTATACCCTAGCAGCACGTACCCAAGATCAGCTAAGGGTGACGTGATGAGCAAAGTTGTCATTGATGACAAACCATTAATGACAAAGGCATAATAAATATTGATGATATGGGCATTAGATAACACGGCAAGAAGAATATGTGACATGGCAAAAAGAATATGGCTAGAAGGACATCATAGTTTGGCAAAAAGGCCAAATGACTCATTCTGTGGTCATTTGATAGTTGATAAAGTCAAGGATCCCTTGGAGATAGTCAAAATGTTGAGAAGGTTTGGTATCCACAACATGGTTGTTTAATGGCATTGGGCATGTAAGAAGCCCATGGTGATGATGTAATAAAGAAAGTAGGAATTATATAGATAGATAAGAAGGAGATGAAGCCGGTCCATAGAAGAAATGGGGATCTATAAGATAGGTCGGCCCAGAATAAAAAAAATCCAGCAGGTCGGCTCCAAAAGATTAAAACATAATTTTATTTTATCAGGTCGGCTCCCCAAAATATGGTTGAAAATTAGTATAAATAGAGCACGAGGGCTCTCATTTGAAGGTGAGAAATTTCGGTGGATCACTCTAAGATTTTTCGGGTGTCTACTTAGGCAAGCTCCCTGACTGAGGAGAAATCTCACTAGCTTGACTGAGGCTGGAATTCGGGTGACTGAGGCAAATGACTGTGGTTTAGCCGCTCTGAACTTCGTGGACTGAGGTAGAATTTCGAATGGCAGCAGTGAAGATTTTTGAAGTCTGATTTTTAAAAAGTGTTTAGGGTTCTTCCTAAACACCACAAACAGTCCTGGTTTGTGACTATTGGAGGCCGAATTTTTTTTTTATCACTGCCTTCAGCAGCAGATTAGGGCCGTACCATTATTTCAGACCTTGGATATCTCTGTTTGAGGGCCGTTTTTTTTTATTGTTGACATCACTAGAGGACGCAGACTCGTTTGTGAAGACCGTTTGGTGAAGTTTGGGGGTCTTTCCCTTTTGCTGGGCACATATGGTGATGTTCTTCCACTAGCAGTGATCTCCCACTTCATCCTGAGCAAGAAAGAGGGACTGCTACAGCCAAAACTTGGTCTGCAAATTAACTTGGCATCTACAGGCACCCTTTCCAGTGCTGCTATGCATTTATTTCTGATCTTCATGCTGAAGAGTCCCGATTTGAAGCACACGGGGGTGATCTAGGACTGTGTTGAGGCTCCCAAAATTTGCAGCAGTCAAACAGTCTCCATCCGAATTTCTTCCACAGAGACATACTGAATTTATCTATTGCAAGGTATGTTTGTTACTAATGTATTGATGCATACAGTTATGAAGTGATGATGAAAGGCTATGGTATACCCTAGATGAAACAATGACATTGAAGTGGTATGCTTACAATATTCAGTATACAGTAATGTAATACTACTGTATGATGCGGGCAAAAAGTGATGGTATGATACACAACCAAGTAAGTATAAACAGTGGTAAATTTGCAGTGGTTCAGTTCACTAATATGATCATTTGATGCATGATATGACTATGTATGAGGATGAAGAATGAAGTATGATAAACTGGTTCAGACCTTGAATGCACATACATTGAGTAAGAATGATGCCCTAGTCATGAACTGACTTGTTCTCAGCAGTACTAAGTCTGGTTTGAAGGTCATCTTCAACATCAGTTGCAGCCCAAGTTTGATGAGCAGCATACACAGCCTGATATGAAACTGATCAGTGGAAAGCACAATGCAAGGCTGATGCCCAGTCAAAAATCGTGAAGACCTGAGCAGACCTTGAGAGCAGACTTTGTTGAAGTGATAAGTGATGAGTCATGACACTAATACACAGCCCAAGCATGAAGTCTAAAAGTTGTGATATGCACAGCTTATGAGAGTTCAAGCACACACATAGTCAAACTGTTGATGAACTGGGAGGATAATGATGAAGTGGGTGATGAAGCAAAGTTGAGGTTGACAACCTGGATCATGAGAAGTTTTACTGTCCTGAAGAAGTTGACACACTTTGCAAAGCGTCACACTGTCTTCTTCTGGCTGTTGGTGATTGGCATAAGCAGCACATGAGTAGATCTTTGGTTCGTTGGCATGAGCAGAGATTGACCAGAGATTCAGTGAGCAAATGAACAAGATGAATGGTGAGCAGTGGTACAGCAGAGTTGATGTGATGAGCAGAGATGATGAGCAGCGTTGATGTGTCAGAGATTTCTTGTGTAGGATGACATGAGTATGGTAACACGAGTATACTGTATTGTAAATGCAAGCTTGTCTTGCTGTTGAGGTTAGGATACCTCAAACCCTTCTTAGCAGGGTCTAAGAAAACCAAGCAGGGTCCTGGATGCAGAGTAGGTGCTCTTCATATCAGTAGGTGCTGATTTTACCTCGCGGTTGTAGCCGGACCAAAACTAATATAAAAAGATTACAAAATTATATGGTGTTGTGTTCTTTTGTGTTATGGTTCTTAATGATTCAAATGCTTATGATATGTTTATGAAATGATTATGAGATTGGTAGACTGATGAATTGGTAGTTAATTGTGACAAGCTAGAAAAGTTTTAAAATTGGCTTCACACTGATTCACCCCCCCTCTCAGTGTCTAACAATTGGTATCAGAGTCGGCCTTCGTCACAAGCCTAGCAAGCTTGAAGGAGATCCTTAGACACAATGGAGCAAAAGAAAGAGTCATCAAGCAATGACGTGCCTGTACTTGACATTACAGACTATTTCAGTTGGAGGATCAAAATGAAGGCTTATCTGAAGAAGTTTGGTATTTGGGAAATTGTCATCAATCCACCCCCTACATCAAACAAGAAAGGAAAATCAGCTGCACAGAAGGAAGCGAAGAAGGACAACACTACAACCTTAAAGTTCCTCATGGATGGACTTCCTAGCTCAGTGAAGGAAAGTGTAGGAGAGTACACTTCGGCAAAAGACCTATGGTTCAAGCTGGAGAGTGAGTATCAGAAGGCAAGACCAGAACCCGAAAAGACAGATCAGAAATCAGAAGACAAGCCCCCAGAAGAGCTCAATCAAGAAGAAGATAAACAAGAAGAGGACTCTAGTAAAGGTATGGACTCTTATGATTATAATGATAGCTTGTGTGATGAAATTGAGAAGGTTCTTGCACAAGATGATGAAGGGCTATCAAAGACTGCACATGAGATACATCTCACGTTGCTAAATATGGATCACAGAGCCAATTGGTTCCTAAGCACAGTAAAACTGAACCAGAGTGATTTCACGAACTTCAAAAAGAAAATCTTGGACTTCTTGAATGAATATCACCAAAAGACCATGTCAATGAAAGTGTTGCTTCTAAAGCTCAAAGACAAGGACAAAGAGTTGCGAGATCAAATGAAAGACAAAGATGTTGAAGTTGAACAATTAAAGACTGAATTGATCAGTCAAAAGGAAGAATCAGAAATCCTGCTCAAGAGCTTGAAGAAACTAGAGAGGTCAATCATAATCTGATGACTCAGCTGGAGGAAGCCAAGAGGACAGAAGAAATCTTGAAGAGTCAGCTAGAAGGAAAGGAGGAGACAGTCCAGAAGCTGGAATTGGAGGTAGTTGGTCTCAGGAAGAAATGTAAGAAGAACGAAGCCTTGGTCAATCTCCAGGACAGTTCAATTGTCCTAGATAAGATCTTAGATTGCCAAAGATCTCCACTCGACAAAACTGGTCTTGGTTACAAGAAGAACAAAGAAAAATCTAAAGATGACACTTGGTCTCTGAAGACTCCAAAAGCAGGTCCATCAACGTCCAAAGCTGTTCCCCATGCACCTGCACATGGCAACAAGGAGTTTGGAAGTTCAAAGATGAAACAAGGAGTTAGGTCTATTCCTCAAAGCAACTTCATAAACAAAGCAACTCCAAGACCCAGGTATGAAAGTGGCTTCAATGGTTATTGTTATTTTTGTTCTAACTTTGGTCATAAGGCTATGGATTGTAGTTTCTATGGAAGAAGAAGGGCTGGAAGCCCCAATGAATCAGTTAGATGTTGGACATGCAATCAAGTCGGACATATTGCTGCCACATGTCACACATTGAGATGCTACACCTACAGTGGGTTTGGACACAAAGCCCATGAATGTGCCAGTCAAAGAAGTCAACCAAGAAGGAGTTCTTCATAGACTTCAGCAAGAAGAACTGGTGAACCCTGGAAGAAGACAAATTCAGAAAATTTTGAAGATCAAAAGACAAGAACCTACAGTCAAGTACGTTCTCAAGGATGGAGAAAAGAAGTTAATCTAAGAAGTGATGGAAGGTGCTGGTCATGCAACAAATTTGGGCACAAAGCACAAAATTGTTGGAATGATATGAGAAGACTAACATATAGCTCAGCCAAGAAAACCAACAAGGACAATGGAGAAAATAATGAAAAGATGGATGCCAAGAAGCAAGTGTGGATGAAGAAAAACAATGTGCTAAATGAAATTGAGGATCAGTGTACAAGTGAAAATGGCTGCCATATGGCAAGCCATTCTTGAAGTCTGATAAATGACTTTAAGAACTCCATGAGTTCATCATTGGAGAATGAACTCAAATGGTAGAGAATGGCTCTCCAAAAAGTAACAGGTCCTAGGATCAGATTGCAATACATTAACAATTGGGCAGTTTGAAAGACTACTGGATAGGCAAGACAAGGCTGAGATGTAGCACAAAGTGGATGTGCTTATTGAAGGACAGAAGCTGTATTAATTGACTGAGCTAAAAGCATGATATCTGTGATAAGGCAGTTTTCAGATCAGCAATATGGTATTCATCTTTAGCAGCAAGGTTTGGGTAGTTAACAAAAGTTTCATGATGTTTTGGCAAGGTCTATACTCAACATGGCAGCCCTTTAAACAGTCAATATAGATCATCTATGGACAGAAGTTTAAAAGAATTCTCTTACATTCGAATCATGAATGATGGCACCTTCATTTGTTGAAAACTTTTGGATATGTTTGACACTTACTAGGTTGATCTGAAGAGTTTAATAAAATCCAAGTATTGCAGCCCCTGTATAATGAGCATTTGAAGTAGACTTGTATGAGAGCCTGGAACAACAAGTAGAATGAAAGTACAAGAATTTTTATTTTTTATTTTGGCACAGGGGAAGCAGCAGTAACACAGGATATCAGCTTAAGACTAAGCCTCATCACAGGGGAGTCGCAGTCATTGAAGAGAGAGAAGGCAAACAGATACAAATTCTTCAAACTCTCATGAATTTTATATGAATTCAAAACAAGGGAAGAATGGGCAGCAAAACAAAGATTGAGAAGCAAGAATGAGAAAGGACAGTAAATCAAAGTCAACCAAGTCTGAGCAGATCTAATCTGTGGGCAATATATTAAGAGCAGGAAGCACAGACAACAGTTGAGTAAATCAAGCCTTGTTGACACAAAGAATACGCAGACAGAATGAGCACAACGAACAGCCAAAGAGATTGAAGATTTATAATATTCCAGTGATAGGTCAAAACTAGCAGAACTAGACTTAATGAATGGATCAGACAGCCATGGACATGAGAGAACATCTTTTGTGGACCCTGGGACTGTGACATATGAGCAGCATGATACCAGATTAGGAACTTTTTGGTTCTCATCAAAAGAGACAGAAAACTGACACACAATGCTAGGGGGAGCTGATGTTTACCTCAGGCAGGATTGGAAGATTCAAAAATTGAGCACATAATTGCAGCTGTGACAATAAGCTAAGTTTTATGGCAAAAATAGTAGCTTTCTTTTCAAAAATTTGCATCAGTAAGGCAGTCATACAAGTTTGTCACATCATGGAGATCAAGGCTAAGGCCAAGCTTCCAAAGTATTGAATTTGAAGCTTATTCAAAAGGCTGTAGCAGAAAACATAGTGATTAATCTTTGTTTCTAAAGAAGACAGTCTGGATGACAAATTCAGCAGACCATTGAAGAAGATCTTGTTCAGTCCGAATTGAAAAGAAGTGTGCTGAAAGATGAGCAGACTTACATGAACAGTAAGCCAGTGGACAAGTTAAAGGCTTGAAGTATGATAATGTTGCATGCTTACCTGTTATGAATTTAATCGATGAGTGTTGAGGCATTCCTCAGAGCACCCATAAAGTCTACCAATGCCCTTTCCTAGATTTGGATATGATTGGAAAGAATGACTTCAAGAAACACTTATTGTTGTTGGTTGTAATCTAGTTGGTAGACGAGATTCTGTGTTCATTGTATGATGCGCAGTCATTAAGACTCATATAGGAAGCAGCCAATGAGGTGAAGTTTAAGACCAAAATGGTGACTAATTAATTATCTGGAGTCAAGATTAAAAGGATTCTGCCCTAATTAAAGATGAAGCAAGTGCATCCAAAGGTATGACTGATATTTGTCTGAGTCTACAAATGTTAATTATGTATGTACATTGAGTGTAATTAGGGATTGAAAGTCAATGGAAGCATTTTTAGACTATCTATAATAAGAGCAGAGAATCCAATTTGTTGGGCTGCTCAAGACAGCCGATGAGATTCTTGTATGATAGCAGAATTGAAGTAATAGTGGAAGAAGCTGTGTGAATTAAAAATAAATAAATAAATAAATAAAAGGTCCGAGTTTGATGTTTAAATCCGAGTTTGAGTGGCTGTGTAGAAGTAATTTGTACAGGACAGTGGAAAACTTGAGAAAATGCCTGTAGTTGTTAATGAAAATGCACGCAGGCGCTGATGGAGAAATGTCCACCACAGTAATAGAATGTCTGCAAAACAAGAAAATGTACATATTGTTGAGTAATATTATGCAAAATGACAGAAAATGCCCACAAACTGTGTCTCCAGTGAAGGACAAAAGGCACAAGAATGATCTTAACAAAACCTATGCTCAGACAGAGGAAGAGTAATTGACTCAGCCAAACAGTATGTATGTGAAACTAAGAAGTAAGATCTCAGGGGGAGTACAGGAGCAAGGAGAAGCTGAGTTTTGCACAAGCAAATCTGGGTGACCCTTTGTCATTAACGTCAAAGGGGGAGAGAACATGAAGGTGGTTGCCATCAATGACAAAGGGGGAGATTGATGAGCAAAGTTGTCATTGATGACAAACCATTAATGACAAAGGCATAGTAAATATTGATGATATGGGCATTAGATAACACAGCAAGAAGAATATGTGACATGGCAAAAAGAATACCGCTAGAAGGACATCATAGTTTGGCAAAAAGGCCAAATGACCCATTCTGTGGTCATTTGATAGTTGATAAAGTCAAGGATCCCTTGGAGATAGTCAAAATGTTGAGAAGGTTTGGTATCCACAACATGGTTGTTTAATGGCACATTTGTGAGATGGGCTTGGAGTCTATTGAAAATATTCTGATTAAACATTGGGCATGTAAGAAGCCCATGGTGATGATGTAATAAAGAAAGTAGGAATTATATAGATAGATAAGAAGGAGATGAAGCCGGTCCATAGAAGAAATGGGGATCTATAAGATAGGTCTGCCCAGAATAAAAAAAATCCAGCAGGTCGGCTCCAAAAGATTAAAACATAATTTTATTTTATCAGGTTGGCTCCCCAAAATATGGTTGAAAATTAGTATAAATAGAGCACGAGGGCTCTCATTTGAAGGTGTGAAATTTCGGTGGATCACTCTGAGATTTTTCGGGTGTCTACTGAGGCAAGCTCGCTGACTGAGGAGAAATCTCACTAGCTTGACTGAGGCTGGAATTCGGGTGACTGAGGCAAATGACTGTGGTTTAGCAGCTCTGAACTTCGTGGACTAAGGCAGAATTTCGGATGGCAGCAGTGAAGGTTTTTGAAATCTGATTTTTAAAAAGTGTTTCGGGTTCTTCCTAAACACCACAAACAGTCCTGGTTTGTGACTATTGGAGGCCGAATTTTTTTTTGCCACTGTCTTCAGCAGCAGATTAGGGCCGTACCATTATTTCAGACCTTGGATATCTCTGTTTGAGGGCCGGTTTTTTTTTATTGTTGACATCACTAACGGACGCAGACAGGTTTGTGAAGACCATTTGGTGAAGTTTGGGGGTCTTTCCCTTTTGCTGGGCACATATGGTGATGTTCTTCCACTAGCAGTGATCTCCCACTTCATCCTGAGCAAGAAAGAGGGACTGCTACAGCCAAAACTTGGTCTGCAAATTAACTTGGCATCTACAAGCACCCTTTCCAGTGCTGCTATGCATTTATTTCTGATCTTCATGCTTGAACAGTCCCGGTTTGAAGCACACGGGGGTGATCTAGGACTGTGTTGAGGCTCCTAAAATTTGCAGCAGTCAAACAGTCTCCATCCGAATTTCTTCCACAGAGACATACTGAATTTATCTATTGCAAGGTATGTTTGTTACTAATGTATTGATGCATACAGTTATGAAGTGATGATGAAAGGCTATGGTATACCCTAGATGAAACAATGACATTGAAGTGGTATGCTTACAATATTCAGTATACAGTAATGTAATACTACTGTATGATGCGGGCAAAAAGTGATGGTATGATACACAACCAAGTAAGTATAAACAGTGGTAAATTTGCAGTGGTTCAGTTCACTAATATGATCATTTGATGCATGATATGACTACGTATGAGGATGAAGAATGAAGTATGATAAACTGGTTCAGACCTTGAATGCACATACATTGAGTAAGAATGATGCCCTAGTCATGAACTGACTTGTTCTCAGCAGTACTAAGTCTGGTTTGAAAGTCATCTTCAACATCAGTTGCAGCCCAAGTTTGATGAATAGCATACACAGACTGATATGAAACTGATCAGTGGAAAGCACAATGCAAGGCTGATGCCCAGTCAAAAATCGTGAAGACCTGAGCAGACCTTGAGAGCAGACTTTGTTGAAGTGATAAGTGATGCGTCATGACACTAATACACAGCCCAAGCATGAAGTCTAAAAGTTGTGATATGCACAGCTTATGAGAGTTCAAGCACACACATAGTCAAACTGTTGATGAACTGGGAGGATAATGATGAAGTGGGTGATGAAGCAAAGTTGAGGTTGACAACCTGGATCATGAGAAGTTTTACTGTCCTGAAGAAGTTGACACACTTTGCAAAGTGTCACACTGTCTTCTTCTGGCTGTTGGTGATTGGCATAAGCAGCACATGAGTAGATCTGTGGTTCGTTGGCATGAGCAGAGATTGACCAGAGATTCAGTGAGCAAATGAACAAGATGAATGATGAGCAGTGGTACAGCAGAGTTGATGTGATGAGCAGAGATGATGAGCAGCATTGATGTGTCAGAGATTTCTTGTGTATGATGACATGAGTATGGTAACACGAGTATACTGTATTGTAAATGCAAGCTTGTCTTGCTGTTGAGGTTAGGATACCTCAAACCCTTCTTAGCAGGGTCTAAGAAAACCAGGCAAGGTCCTGGATGCAGAGTAGGTGCTCTTCATATCAGTAGGTGCTGATTTTACCTCGCGGTTGTAGCCGGACCAAAACTAATATAAAAAGATTACAAAATTATATGGTGTTGTGTTCTTTTGTGTTATGGTTCTTAATGATTCAAATGCTTATGATATGTTTATGAAATGATTATGAGATTGGTAAATTGATGAATTGGTAGTTAATTGTGACAAGCTAGAAAAGTTTTAAAATTGGCTTCACACTGATTCACCCCCCTCTCAGTGTCTAACATGACGTTTTCAGTGAAGGAGGTACTCGTTGAAGCTAAGAATTTCCAAGAGTGGTAGTCTTCCAATGTCGGAGAGGATGCCCGACACATGCAGAAGTTCTGAGGTCGCTAGGCAGGCTAGCTAATTGATCAGGATGTTTAGCTGCTCACACCCCCCTGATCCCGAAACTACTGATAACTGCTCTGAATGAGCAAGACCGGATCTGATAATCACCAGGTACTGGAGTATGATACCGATGATGAGAATGGTGCCTGGGTTCTGAAGGTAAACTTTGATCTGAGGACCCAGGGAATGATTTGGGGTTTTCCAGCTAAAACCCCCTTACGGCTGCACACATGCCCTGCAAACAATCTCTGATGGATACTAAATAACTGTAAAGGAATGAATAAATTGAAGAGTGGATGGTGAACCTGGATGGTTTACCCTGGATGAGACTAGGGCAGATATGTCACTGCCGAAACCCCGTTAGCTGAAGATGACATCTTCAACCCCAACTATTGTGGCGCACGCTCTGTCGCTGCTCAAGAGCTTCAAAATCATATAATAATTAAAAGTAAAGTCTCCATTCACTTTATCTTTCTTTTATAACTTTCAACTACGAAAACCCTAACTTTTGACCTAATTAGGTCACTTTACCTTCTAATTTGCAGTTGACTTGCATGCATGCGCTTGAAGACTTAATCGGGTGCATGCATCATTAAATAATGCTTAGATGTCATGCATGCTAATGGCCTTTGGCTCCACTGGCCCTCTTCGACCCAATGGTGATATAATATTGATGCCCTAGATTTTCTGTAGATGGCATCAGTCTTCAGTTGATTCCCTAACTGTCAGTACCCGCTCGAACCCACAGGAATCACATAGGTTAGCGAGTTGGTCCTCAATGCCTAAGCAGAAGAGGACATTACAGTCCTTCCCGCTCAAAATTGCTTGTCCTCAAGCAATCTCCAACCAATTACGGAATCATTTGTCCCTGTCTGTTCTTGTCCATTTTTATCAACCAGTTTATTCCATTGCTGGGTGGCCCTTCTTTTCCTTCGAATTGGTGTTTCTTTTCACCCCTGCTCTGTATTCCCTCCTTGTATCTTCTGGGATACCTGTGAGGATCGAACATGCTAGTTTTGTCTCCTTGTCCAAATCCCCTGGGGCTCATCCTACCTTTGTCTAGAGGTCTACCAAGAAAGCCCTTCGCACACCACTATTCCTTCCTTGCCTTCTTATGTGTTGGAGTTGGCCATTTCCTTGTGCGAGTCTTGTCCTCATGCCTGAATATGGTGGTCATCCCCTTTGCTGTGGCTGACCCTGAAGCTTCATTGGGCATTCCCCTTAGGACTACCCTCTCCCCATCTGGTGCCAGGAACTTCATCTCTAATGTTTGATAGTTGGTTGAGTATTTCCCAATTGAGTACAGCCATTGTACTCCCAAAATAATGCTCGTGTCTGGCACATCTACCACATAAAAGTCGTCCACCATTGTATAATTCCCAAGTTGTACCTGTAACTGAGGTATCCTCCGTGTGCATTTCATCTTGTGATTGCCAGCCATGACAACGGTAAATCCCTCAATGTCCTCAATGGGAAATCTTTTCCTCTCTACCCAAGAAGCATCTATAAAGTTGTGGGTGGTCCCACCATCAATCAAAGCAATGGCACGTTGTCCCTGGATACTTCCCCTGATCCTGATAGTATGGAAGGTGGGGACTCCTGTGAGGGTAGCAATAGTGGCTCTCTGTGGCAATTCTTCCAATTATGTACTGTGTAGTTCTCCACCCCATTTCTGCTCCAACTCGTCTTCCTCACTGCTATCTGGAAGTACCTCAATGAGGTGTACTTTCCCTTTACCCATACATTTGTGGCCTGGTAACCAAGGTTCTTTGCAAGCAAAACATAAGTTTTTCCTTCTCAAGTCTCATCGTATGTCCTCGTTCAACCATTCCCTCTGTGGGATTATCCTTTCCCTATTTTCTGGAAGATGGGTAGGTTTTTCCTTGTTTTCCGGGAGACTGGTAGTTTTTTGTGGCTGCTTGTTCTTTGGTACAAAATCTTGTAGGTCCAGAGTCCTACTGATAGCATCTTGCAAAGTAATTGGCCTATAGGCCTTCACCCATCCGCAGAGTGGCTCGGATAGTGCCTCCGTAAATAGCATAATCAACCAACTCTCTGATATGTCAGATACCATAACTAAAACTCTCTAGAATTCGGATATAAATGTCTCGGCACTGCCTGTCTGCTTGAGCTGCGCAAGATCCCTAAAATGAATCTCTGGGTCCTTTTTATCGAAGCGCTCCATGAGCCTTTGAGTGAAGTCACTGTAGGTACTAGGAAGTAATAGTGTTGTGATCCAATGTCACCAGCCCGTGGTACCACCACTCATGTGCTTCCCCATCTAAATGTAAAGTAGCCAACTTGATTACATCTGTCTCTATCATGGGGTTAAGTTGGAAGTAGGTGTCTAACTTCTGTAAACAAATCCTGGTTGAACAACTAGATGTCCCATCAAAGTTGGGGATAGTCAGTCTCCCCAATGTGCGTTGCAACTCAAAATTATGATTGAATGCTCTATTCAACCCTCTTGGCCTGTTCCTGCTTTTCATGTTGCAAAAATCTGAGAAAGTCATGGCTGAATGGAATTCATCTCCTAAGTCCCTGTATTCCCGCAAATAAGCCCTAAAGAGTTCACTAGGCTCTACCTACATGACTGGACCTCCTACTACATCTGCCAAGAAGTGAGGCATAGTAGGCCTGTTGGAAGGCCTCGTATATATGTGGGGTGTATTCTGTATATTGGTGTATGCAACCTTCCCACTGCTGCTTGTAGACCCTCTATCTACTGGTGAAGGAGGTGTATTGTTGTTACCTGGTTCTGGTTTCACCGATAGTCTGTTGATTGCATTAAGTACATCTTTTTTCCCTTTGGCTAAGTCTTGCAATACATATACTAAGTTGCGAAACTCCATCCTGTCCTCATCTTCTCCCATTCCTTTTCCCCTATCAAAGTGTATACCTGTTTGGTCCATATCTGAGTTGGTATCTTCTAGTTGGATATCCTCAAATTCCTCTATGTACCTACTCCTTCTTTTCCTATAGGTTACAAAAGTGTCCTCTTCTGTATTCATCTACTTCTCATTTCTTAAGCCCACAGCTGGCCAAGAAGATAGCTCTGATGCCACTGTAATATCCCAAATACTGATATTTTCTAATTCTATCCAAAGTTACTGAAATAGCCGAGCATGCAAACTGCCAACAAAATTTCCCTATTTTATAGCTGGAATTAGGGTTAGGGTTTGTAGGATAGAATGTAACACTTACCATCAAGAGTCGATCTGGAGATGAACTGGTACTTTCTGCCTCCAATGATACCCCAACAACATGTACCCAAGATCAGCTAAGGGTGACGTTTTCAATGAAGGAGGTACCCGTTGAAGCTAAGAATTTGCAGGAGTGGTAGTCTTTCAGTGCTGGAGAGGATACCTGACACATGCGGAAGTTCTGAGGTCTCTAGGCAA
The DNA here is from genome assembly GCA_001517045.1 of Pseudotsuga menziesii. Lineage (NCBI taxonomy): Eukaryota > Viridiplantae > Streptophyta > Pinopsida > Pinales > Pinaceae > Pseudotsuga > Pseudotsuga menziesii. The sequence goes on along the minus strand of LPNX010372850.1, from coordinate 133,700 downwards.
GCTAGCTAATTGATCTGGATGTTTAGCTGCTCACGCCCTCCTAATCCCGAAACTGTTGATAACTGCTCTGAATGAGCAAGACCGGATCTGATAATCATCGGGTACTGGAGTATGATACCGATGATGAGAATGGTGCTTGGATTCTGAAGGTAAACTGAGATCTGAGGACCCAGTGAAAGATTTGGGGTTTTCCAGCTAAAACCCCCTTACGGCTGCACACGTGCCCTGCAAACAATCTCTGGTGAATACTGGATAACTGTAAAGGAATGAATAAATTGAAGAGCGGATGGTGAACCTAGATGGTTTACCCTGGATGAGACTAGGGCAGATATCTCACTGTCGAAACCCCATTAGCTGAAGATGTCGTCTTCAACCCCAACTATTGTGGCCGCACACTGTGCCGCTACTCAAGAGCTCCAAAATCATATAATAATCAAAAGTAAAGTCTCCATTCACTTTATCTTTCTTTTATAACTTTCAACTGCGAAAACCCTAACTTTTGACCTAATTAAGTCACTTTAACTTCTAATTTGCAGTTGACTTGCATGCATGCGCATGGAGACTTAATCGGATGCATGCATCATTAAATAATGCTTAGATGTCATGCATGCCGGTGGCCTTTGGCTCCGGTGGCCCTCTTCAACCCAATAGTGATATAATATTGATGCCCTAGATTTTCTGTAGATGGCATCAATCTTCAGTTGATTCCCTAACTGTCAGTACCCGCTCAAACCCACAGGAATCACATAGGTTAGCGGGTTGGTCCTCAATGCCTAAGCAGAAGAGGACTTTACATCTCCTTCTTCTTTTCTCCTTTTGGACTTCGGTTTGCGAAAACCCATACTATCCTAGACCTTGATCTTCCGCTTTTCATTTTCCGCTTTTCTTATAAGGAACTCTTCTCGACCTTAGATTTTCTGCGGATCTAATCTCGACCGTCGATCTATACCCTTTTGCGGAACTTTACCTTTTACGGCTGTCCTTTGCGAAATTGGTCCTTAACCGTCGAATCTTGTGCAGGGTGCTTCCTGACCGTTCATTTCTGAACTATTGCGAAACTTCACCATGACTTTGCGGACCTGCCTGATTTCCATGCAGATCTGTAGATTTACCTGCGGCTTCAATCTAAACCGTCAATCTACTTGAATCTTAGCCATCGATCATTTGATCCAACAATCCTTGAGTTTCCTACCTTATTGAACCGATGTAGTTCATCCTAAGCTCTTTGCGCGACTCCTCTATCTTCAAAATACGGGCTCCTTCATCTTCAACATGTGGGCTTCCGTCTCTACTGGCCAGCAGGCCTCCTCAATTGCCATCAATGCCAACCTACATTGCCATGTTGCCAACAATCTCCCCCTTTGGCTTTGATGGCAATATTATTTTCATTTTTCCCCCTTTGAGATCAAGGGAAAAGGGTTCAGTGACTCCCCCTGACTTTGATCACTATCTCCCCCTAAACTGATGCCAACTGATACATTCTTTGGAAAGATTAGATTGGAAGAGAAACTACTCATAATCTTTGTCTAAGATATTCAAATACATCTATGCTTAAGGGTTTAGTGAAGATGTATGCAATCTGTTCTTGAGTTGGAACATATTCCAATTTAATGTTCTTCTTCTTAGCATGATGCCTCAGATAGTGGTATTTAATTGGAATGTGTTTTTCTTTGGAGTGCTGGACAAGGTTCTTGGAGAGACTTATAGCACTTGAATTATCACAGTAGATAATCGTGGGTTCTTTAAACACTACTTTGATGTCTTGTAGAGTTTGGTTCATCCATTCCACTTGTGCACAACATTCTGCTGCTGCAATATACTCAGCTTCAGTAGTAGACAGAGAGATTGAGGTTTGTTTCTTGCTTGTCCAAGCTACCAAGAATGCTCCTCCACTTGTATTTTTTCTATCATATACACAACCTACCCAATCTGCATCTGAATAGGCTTTTAAACTCAATGAATTCTTGCTAGGATACCACAATCCAAGATCTATGATTCCTTTTAACTACCTAAAAATTATTTTCACAGCGTGAACATGGCTCTCTTTTGGTCCAACTTGAAATCTAGCTACTATTCCAACAGCTTGCTTGACATCAGGTCTGGAAGTTGTTACATAGAGCAAACTCCCAATCATTGATCTATAGTGTTTTGGATCTACAATCTTGGACTCATCTTCCTTGCTTAGTTTGCATCCTACTGTCATAGGTGTACAAACAGGTTTGCAATCTTCAAACTGAAATTTTTTAAGCATATCTTTCACATACTTGGACTGGAAAATAAAGATTCCCTTTTTGGACTTAACTATTTGAAATCCTAGAAAGAAATTCAGTTCACCAAGCAAAGACATTTCAAATTCTTGTTGCATCTTACTAGCAAAATCCTTACTCATTTTTTCATCATCACTCAAAAATATGATATCATCAACATATACTTCCACAATAATCATGCTATCACCAATAATTTTATAATAAAGATTATTGTCTACTGATCCTCTTTTGAAGCCTTGTACATGTAAGTCGGAATCTAGCCTTGCATACCATGCTCTGGGTGCTTGTTTTAGCCCATAGAGAGCTTTCTTTAGTTTACAAACATAATTCCCTTTATCAGTTAATTGAAACCCTTATGGTTGCTCTATGTAGAGTTCCTCTTCTAAGTCTCCATTGAGAAACGTTGATTTGACATCCATCTTGTATACTTTCAATTTTCTGTAGCTGGCAAAGGCTAAGAACATCCTAATTGCCTCCAATCTGGCCACAAGAGCAAAAGTTTCTTCAAAATCTACTCCTTCAACCCTAGCATACCCTTTACATACCAATCTGGCTTTGTTCCTGATTACTTGTCCATTTTCATTTACTTTGTTTTTAAACACCCATTTAGTTCCAATGACATTCTTGTCTTGTGGTTTTGGAACTAGTTCCCAAGTTTTATTATTTTCTATTTGGTCTAATTCTTCGTTCATAGCTTTCACCCAACTTTCATCATTGCATGCTTCTTTGATTGATCTGGGCTCAATACATGACCGAAGTGCTATTTTTGTTTAATACAACAATTGTCTTCTTGTTTTTACTCCTGTACTTTTATCTCCAATAATTAGGTCTTCAAGATGATTCTTTTGGGTTATTTTTTAGGGTGTCTTTGTGTCTCTTCTTGGGGATTCTTCTATTATCTCTTTTTTTCGAGTATCTTCCTCTTCTTTTTTGGTATCTATTTCATCTTCTTGTGTATCATCCTTTTCTTCTACATCTATTTGTGTATCAACTAACTCATCATCATCTTCATTTTCATCATCAGGTATGGGCTCTTGATGTTTGAATTTCTTTGTCTTTAAATCATCCACCTTAACATCTACACTCTCAACAATCTTATGTAATCTAAGATTGTAGCATCTATATGCCTTTTTGGTATAATCATATCCAAGAAAGATACCTTTATTAGATCTAGCATCAAATTTTCCAAGGTTCTCATCAAGCCTTTAGATGTAACACTTACTTCCAAAGACCTTGAAGTATTTTATCGAAGGAATTCTCCCAAACCACAGCTCATAAGGAGTTGTTATCACATATATAGTAGCCAGGCTATCATACTCTATTTGTTCAGATTCCAGCACATTGTTCAGCCAGTTCCCCTACATATGAGATGTTGAGATGAGCATCTATGATGGATCATGATTTGATTGATGGACTATAGTAATCTCCCATGCCATGACTGAGTCTCGGGACACTCAGATTTGAGGACTGATGTAGTCATTTTAGCCATTTGCGGAGCAGTTATTGATGCCCAGAGTTGTATCAGTGTTTTCTCATTGGACTGATGTTGGTTCAGAGGGATTGTTTGCATGTTTATGACTTAGCTTATATATCTTGTGTTATGGTTATCATTGCTCTTATACTCGTTCTTGTGACATGTATTAGCATTTAGTGTCATGATCTGGCGGTCATATAGATATATGGACTTGGATGTATTGGTATTATGTATTGATGTCCTTACTCAGACCCGGAAGTTTTTGATCTATACTCATTGGGTTTACCCTCCTTAGGGAGAATAGAGGTAGTCATTCCCACCATACTTTGGCTTGCTGGTGCTGGTTTCACCTCTCACTGTCGTCACCCATCCATTACCTTCCTATTATGTCTCTAACCCGACTTACTACTTCACTTGTGGGATGGAGGACCTTTCCCCACTAGAGCCTCTATGATTGGATAACCTTCCCTGTTTATTTGTGTCTCGGCTCTGAGTTGCCTAGGTTGTGTTGGCTAACCTGAAACAAGTAACGTTGCCATCAATACAATGTGTTTGGAAATGAAATGAATATCTAATGAAAAAGCCCATTCATGAAAAGTAGTGTTTCTAAACATACGTGAATGCAAGGCTAGCCTAATGAAATTCGCTTTGAAGTACAATGAAAAGAATATCTTAAAACATTCATGAGAAGTAGTGTTTTTCAACATACATGAATGCATTAAGCCTAAATAATAAAAATCCGTGTAATAAAAACATGACCGAGGCTATGGAAAATCAAAGGCCCAAAAAGCAATGGTTCCTAAAGTTATATCTAAGGATTGTTGGCCTTACTTGTATTGAGTTGTATTGTGAGCATTTGTCAAGGTGAATAAGCACCTCTGAAGTAACTCACCCATTTGTGAGACACTGCCATCCCCTTTATTGTTGCTTGTCTCCCATATGCTAGAGTGAGTATCCCCTTTCCATATCTGAAGTGTCATAATGTCAAGTCGGTAAACACCCTTTGGCCTAGCCTTGTGAATTTTATCCCTCACCCTTCACTAGCAAAATGATTACAACTATGAAGTAAGTATAGTCCTGAAAGTCTGGTCTGAGCTATAGTTAATAAATGAAATCCTTTATTTGTGTTTGATAGATCGCCAGTGAAATGATTACTACTTGTTATAAGTGTTATTTGAATGATTTGTAGAGCATGTCTTGACCTATGAACACTTGCAGCAGATGGATGCTAGCCTGAGTTACATTACTGGTTATATGGTCATTTACAGATTATTATTTTGTCTATCTGGATGTTGTAGATGATCATACAAAGACCTAGAGGGGGTATGAGTATACACCTTAGATGGATTTGGGCTCTCCGAGTCCATTGAGACAGCTTGCTTTCAGTTCCGGACACTTGCAGAGATGATTTGGCTCAATGTACCCTTCTGATGCAGTTTTGCCATACTTCATGGCCTGTCTGAGCAGGGAGATATCTTTCTTGGATCTCCTAGGGAGAGGTATGAAGGATAGGGGGTCCAACCACTTGATTGTACCATATTACCCCCCTCCCAAAAAGCCTAGTGGGCTCATTTGGATAACGCAGGCACCCTAGGAGGCAGTTTTTCGCACTTCACATTTCCAGAGGCAGATAAAAAATAATTAAAATGGCTACCGAAGAATTCGATTTGGGCTACTGATGCAAGGAAATGGCTTGGGATGAGTTCTGATGACGAGGGTGATGTCTTCCACTTCTTCTCCAGCAATTGCAGCACTTGGATGGGCCCACATCTATTTTTCGAGCATATTGTATTATTTTCTGGAGCTTTTGGAGGCTCACGATTTCCTCAACGAGGCACAATTTCACAAGTAAAAAATTATATTATTTTAGTTAACACTCCTTGGACCCATGTGCTTCATTTATTGTTTGTTGAGTGGGATCCCCTCTCCTAGGGTGATTTAGTCCACTTTTATATTATATTATGGTATTGATACATGTATTGTATGTTGAGCTCATCTCAACCGTTGATTAGAACATTTGTATCTTTTAATCTTAGCCACCCATTTGAAAAGTGGTTAAGATTTTGGTTCTCTCATTCCTATTTAAAGGAGAGACCTTCTCATTTGTAATGGGTGTTTGGCTCTTGGATCTCGATAATAGAAAAACTTTTCTTGTGGAAATTTTTGGATCTCCTTTGCATCTGGTGTTCTTAGATGGTGATTAGAAAACCTTTTGCTTCCTAGCATTTGGGTATTTGATGTGAGATCTATATATTTTTCAGGAAACATTGTCTTGTCTAAAGGAGGGCAACTTCAACTTGGGCGTTTTTGCAGGGTTTTCTCAACTCGCTTGGCTTGGATGTGTTCTGTATCAGGGGGTTTTCATTAGCATCAATGCGCTCTATGATTTCAGCTTGCTATTTTTTTGTAGCTTTTGTTTTTTGCTCATGATGCAGCAAATCCGATATGGTTGACGTTTGTTGTGCAGGAGAGAGGGCGCAGTTGCTTCTTGGGGCAAAACATTGAGCATAGAACTCACTCAAATCTTCTCAAATTGATCAAGATAGCAAGGATCATCATCATCGAGGAATCTATAAGGTTTTCCAGGTAAGATCTACAGGTTAGTGCTTCTCTTCTAAGATCTCAATCCATTGGCATCCGTACTTCCACTTTTATTCTCAAAAACCCTAAAGTATAAAAAACCAAAAAATATTATGGCTCAATCCGCTTGAGTTCTCGACAAAACATTTCTGGGTTATGTAGATCAGGCCAAGCCCTAAGTGGGTCTTCCTCAACGCTGAGCTAGAAGTGCCTCCATTGCCCTAGATCTGAAAAAACACTGTTCTTCAAACCCTAGCACTACCTTCCATGGTGCCCTCTTTTCTTGAAGTTTGATCTTTTCCGACAACACCACTTTTTGGGTTTGTATATCGGGTCTAAACCTAGGTGGGTCTTCTTCAATGTTGGGCAAAAAGTGACTCCATTTCCCTAGATCTGAAAGGCACTGATCTCCAACCCTAGCGCTACCCCTTCTTTTTCCCTTTTCCCTTGCGTTTTGACCTTTTCCTGTTGGCTCAGGTGCTTTGACATTGTCATATCTTCCTTCAAGTCTATCCCTTGGTACTAGATAGCCCCAATCCCGTTCTCACCTGTTCTGCCTTGGTCACATTTCCCAAGGCAGTGGATATCTTCACCTCTTGCTAGTACCTTAACCCCATATCTAGTATTTACCCCATAGGTCATCTGTGTCCCAGCTTGGATCAAATCTCATATCTCCTAAACCCTGATCCAAAGCCTTGGTTCACCTGGTGACGTCATCCATAGATCTAGGGTTTCCATCACCTTACACCTTACGTACGTCAAGTCCATTTGATCTGGTCTGGTGTCTGGGTTTGATCTCTCCTGTCAAGAGTAGATTCGGGTCTCCCCCATCATTGTCTTGGGCTAAGATAACATAAAATGAAGACTGCCTCGTTTGGCGTGACAACCATCCATTTGGGAGTCGAGGCAATCTTGGTTCCACCTCTATAGTTGCTTGTCCCTCTACCATCCATCCTAGATCCCTCTCACTCAGGCAACTACAAGGTTGGTGATACCAAGAGTCTTATTACTATTAATCATGAGCTAACCTCTGTTTAGTATGTGTACTGTTGTGTTTACAGCTTTCCTCCAATATCCATCAGACAATGTTGCTTCATTGAGCATAGTCCTTGCAGCCTCCTAAACTGTTCTATTTCTCCTCTCAGCAATTCCATTTTGTTGAGGTGTTCTAGCAGTAGAGAATTGTCTCTTAATTCCATGGGCTTCACAGAAGAGATCAAACGTTTTAGAGGTGAACTCACCACCATTGTCTGATCTAAGACATTTGATTTTTGCCTTTGTTTCATTTTCAACAAGGAGTTTAAAGGCTTTGAACTCGTTAAAAGCTTCTGATTTTTCCTTGACAAAAAGATACCCAAGCCATTCTAGTAAAATCATCAATGAACAACATAAAGTAGGATCCTCTTTGCAAACTTGTGGTCCGTGTAAGTCCACAGAGGTCAATGTGAACCAACTCTAAAGGTTTGAGGTTGAGTACTCTTCTGTTTTTAACCTTATTGTAGTTTCCTTCCCTAATTGACAATGTCTACATATAGGATTTGAAGGCTTTGTGATCTTTGGTAAGTTTCTTACTGCCTCAAGATTGCTAACTTTCACTATATTATCAAAGTTAAGGTGCCCCAACCTTCTATGCCATAGCCAACTTTCATCCACTAAATTCATATGACATTTCTCAAACTGTCTTGTATTTAGTATGTATACATTTTCGGGAGTTCTAGAAGCAACACCAACCAATTTTCCTTTGTTCTTCCTTCTTATCTCACATTTCTGAGAATCGAAAATGCAAATGTGCCACTAATCACAGGTTTGGCGGACACTTAATAGACTAGGCTTCAGATTTTCTACAAGCAACACATTTCTGGCTTTGTCTTTTCCCACATTCACGGTACCTTTCCCAATAATATTACCTGAAGCATTGTCACCAAATGTAACTCTACCCTTTTCTTTTTTTAAGTTTAAAAACTTGTCCTTATCTCTTGTCATATGTTTAGAACACCCACTATCAACATACCAGAGATCTCTTTTATCTTGTGTTCTCAAGGCAACAAGGCATTCCTCTTTTAATGTTATTTCTTTCCACAAATTCTTTTCCTCTCTAATGCCCTTTGTTCTTTCTGAGATTTCCATCAATCTGCAATTGCTTGCTTTCTGTCCATAGTTACGACAATTGAAGCATTCTAAATCTCTTTCTTGTAGAGATGCAAACGAGTTATAATTTCTGCTCTTAACTTGACCAATTGTTTGACTGTTCTTGAGGTTATAGTTTTTAACCTTCAGACTTTTCCTTTTATATGCTCTGCAATTCATAGCTTTGTGTCCAAAGTTGGAGCATGCAAAACAATAACCGAGGAAAATGTGAGGATGCTTGTTTTGATAAACCTTCCGTGGAGTTGTCTTGAATTCCTTCTTGATGGATGGAAATGATCTTCTGGAGTGCTAAGCATTCCTTGTCTTTTCTTCCTCTTTCTTCTTGAATGTGCTGAGAAGAGCAGCTGCATAAGATTTTGAGCTAACTTGATTTTCTTCTGGAGAATAACCAATTCCATTTTTGTTACTTTCATCTCTGTGTGGTTATAATCTCATCTAAAATTTTAGAGCTATTTTCATATATAGTTTGAATAAATTTTGCATCAAGCACTTTTCTTAAGTGAACTAATTATGCCTCCATTTTTTCACAGATCAGTTGTTTTTCTTTAAGAGATTTCCCCAGCCTTTCTTCTATCTTATTTGCATCTTGAATTTGGTGTTTCAGATTGCTCATGATTTTCTTCATCTCTTTTTCTTTCTGTTCATGCTCTTCCTATTGTTCAACTACAAAACTTTTCAGTTGTCTATATTTGTTTTTGTATCTTCTTGATCCATCCAAAGCACTGAGTAGCTCTTCTTCCATATTAACCTCCGCTTCATCTTCTGACTCTTCCTTATGCTCAATTTCTTCTATCTCATTAGACTCTTCAATACCTAGAAAACAGACTTCATCATCACTGTCACTAACTTCAGATGAACTGATGTCTTCTTCTTTTGAATAGAGATTCTTTTTTCCTTTGTAATTTTTCTTATAGTGGAATTTTCCCTTTTTCTCGTATTGTTTGTTTTTGTCATTTTCATCTTCAGAGTCTTCCTTGGAATAAGGACATTTGGCTTGAAAGTGCCCAATTTTGCCACAATTAAAACATTTGAAGGGAAACTTGCCTTTGTACTTCCCTCATCCTTTCTGAAGTTTTTTGATAAAATTGGCTTCTTCTTTATCAGATTCTTCATTATGGGTAGTCTGAGGTTTTTGCTTCTGATTTTTTGTTTTCTTGATCACTTTGAAAGTTGCTTCTCCTTTTGGGAGATTATCAATACCTAGTCTTAATTCATAGGCTGTGAGGATTCCATACAATTCATCCATGGTAAGATCTTCTAGCTTCTCTCGGTCTTCAAGAGTGGATACTTTGGGATTATATGCCATAGGTAAAAAAATGCCATAGGAAGTGTTCTTAGTATCTTTTCAACTAACTCATAGTCTAGTACTTCTACTCCCAAACCTTGGATTGCATTAACAAGATTCTCAACTCTTTCAAAGTACTCTGAAATATTTTCTTCATCCTTCATTTTCAGACTTTCATATTGTACTTTGAGAGATTGAAGTTTTGCCATCGTTACTTTGGAGTCTCCTACATATATGGTTTCCAATTTGTCCCAGAGTTCTTTTGCACTTTTACAAGTCAGTACTTCTGCAAGAACCTTCTTACTTATTCCAGCTTGTAATGTAATTAAGGCCTTTGCATGTTCCCAAAATCTCTTCCTTTCTTCTGCTTTTGTGGAAGTGTCGTTTGGAAAATTATATCCTTCTTCAACTAATGCCCAAACTTCCAAACCAATGGACATCAGATAGTTTTTCATTCTAATCTTCCAGAAAACATGGTCTTCACCATCAAATATGGGCTCTTATTGACATCTTCATCTACTGATCCATAGTGATTGTAATAGGATCTTCCTTCCAGTGGTTAAACTGTGAAGGATCTCGCTCTGATAACAACTGATGAATCAGGTATTGTCACCGAGAGGGGGGGGGTGAATCAAAGACAGAAATTAAACACAATTTCTTTTATTTTAGCAAATGTAAAAACAAATTTGGACACAATGTTTTAACATGGAACCCAATAAGGTAAACTACCAACACGTTTCTATTATCTACAAAACTTTGCTTTTACAATATACAATAGTTATTTGCAAGCACCCACTTGCTATAGACCACAATCCCCAAGTTTCTCAGCCACTATTGAAGGATGCACCCACACTCTGGTTTCTGCCTGCACCTACAGACAAGGATACACCAATACCCTGATTTTACAGCCACTACTGGAAGGAGACTAAGACCTCCCTGCAGGCATGTAGCCTGCCCTAACACCCTAATCTGATATTATTAAACATCCAGATCTTCTTAAAAACACCGTCTCTTGTTACTCTTCTTTTGTCTCTGTCTTATGCCTCGGCTGCATAGATCTGGATGACAGAGACACCTTTCTTCGACTTCAATCTTCTACTTAAATACTTCTTCTCAATATCAATACAGCAACATACTTTTTCAAATCTATCCATGCCTCTTCAATCTGGACAAACACAACTTTTCCAAACCAACATGCTCTTTCATTTCTCTGTTCCTCATTCTTAATTCTGTTTATTAGTTTAAATTTCTTTAATCAATTACTTAATTGACAAACCATCTTTAGACCTACGAGCTCTCTTCCTTTGCGGGCTCCCTGTAGATTTCCTTACGTTGGCTTACCTTCCATTTATAGGCGGCGAGCTTCCTCATGTTCCCTGCGGGCTTCTCTTTATTCCCTGTAGAATTCCTCATGCTATCTTCTCCTTCGCGGGCTCCCTGCGGACATTTCCTAAACTCCTATTAATCAATTTACAGTTTAACCTTTCAGTCGTGTTCTTCCACAGTCTCTATTTCTAAAATCACATGATTCGTTGATATGATTTCGGGCTTCTTCCTGACCGTAGATATCAAAAATTTATTTCCACACTATTAGCTTTCCGCAATCGTCTTTCCACACTCATCCTGAGCCGTTGATCTTTATCTCGGACTATTTCATGACCGTATATCTAAGATGGTAGGCAGATTGTCGAACCATGACATTTCTCAAAATGTGTTTCCGCACTTAGCTTTCCGCCTCAATCGTTCTGCACTGTTGATCTCCTGCGGGATTCCTTGTGACCGTTGATCTTCGATAAGATGCAGATAGCGGAATGCGGGTTTATGACTTTTCCATAATGTCATTTCGAGATTTCCACTTCCGCCCTAATTATTCTGCACCGTTGATCTTTTGCAGGCTCCTTCGTGACCGTTGATCTTTCGGAACGTGGGATGCAGAGTGTGGGTTCTCAAAATCTCAAACTTTGCTTTCGCACTTCTCCGCCTTCAGTTTTCCACACTAACCTTTATGCACCGTCGATCTTTCACGGAAGTCCTTCTAACCATCGATCTTCCAAATCGCGGGATGCAAAATCCAAAACTGTGGCATTTCCCACATTCTTTTCACGATTCTCTGTCTTTCGTTTTTCGCACTAACCTTTCCGCACCGACAATTTTTCACGGAAAACTTTCTGACCGTCGATCTTCCAGATCGCGGGATGCGGAATTGAGGCATTTCCCACATTCTTTTCGCGATTCTCTGCCTTCCTCTTTTCTCCTTCCAGATCTACCTCTCTTCAATTGGAATCCAATGACTTACTACATCTGAATGATGTGGTGTATGTACCTGGTATGAAAAGAAACCTTATCTCCATCTCCACCTTAGAACACAAGGGATATAGATTTACATTTGCAGATGGAAATGTGCTTGCATGGCACAAGAATTCTAGCATGGACACAGCAAAAGTGATTGGTGTTAGGGAGGAAAGCTTGTATCATCTGAGCACTCTACCAACTCAAGCCCTAGTCCATGATTCCACTAACATCAATGAGCTATGGCACAAAAGACTAGCTCATCTAAACTATCAAGCTCTCCAGCATTAAGGAACATGGTGACAGGTCTACCAATGCTTCATGTAGACCATGATTGTGTATGTAGAGGATGTGCACTTAGTAAGAACACCAAGGGTTCCTTTTCGAAAAGTGAAAGCAGATCCAAGGGAATATTATCTAGTACACTCTGACTTGTGCGAACCCATGAAGGTTACTTCATTGGGTGGTTACAACTACTATGTAACATCTATTGATGACCACTCACGAAAGACATGGATATACTTCCTCAAGACCAAGGAATCCGAGGAAGTACTCGGCAAATTCAAGGAATTCAAAGCACACTTCGAGAATCTGTCAGGAAGAAAAATTAAAATCCTGAGATCAGACAATAATGGAGAATATATCTCTACAGAATTCAATCATTTCTGCAAAGAAGCAGGAATTAAAAGGGAGCTCACAGTTCCCTACAACCCTCAACAAAATGTGGTTGCGGAAAGGAAGAACCGAACAGTTGTGGAGGCAGACAAAGTCAAGATACATGACCAAAGTCTACCGATGTTCTTAAAGGAAGAAGCATCCATAACAGTTGTTTATGTACAAAACAGATGCCCTCATAAAATCTTGAAGAACATGGCTTCGGAAGAATCCTTGACAAGAGTGAAGCCAGAAGTGGGCCACCTCGGTATCTTTGGCTGCCCAGTTGACATACATGTACCCAAGAATGAAAGGACGAAACTAGAACCTTCAGGAAAGAAGGCAACATTCGTGGGATACAGTGAGTCTTCAAAGGCTTACAGAATATACATCCAAGGGTAGAGGAAAATCGAAGTCAGCAGGGATGTGACCTTTGAAGAAGAGATGGCTATCCAAAAAGGAAGAGGCTCTCATATGGACATCGATGATGATGAAGAGATGAGATCATCTCCCCCTCCAATAGTTAAGAGGGAGTCTAAAGAAAAGAATGAAACAATCGATCCCATTAATCCAGTTGATGCTCCCACAGATATGAGAGTAAACCAGAAAAGACCTAGATGGGCACAACAGACATTGCAGGATGTAAAGGAGCATGAAGCTCCACGTGGAATCCATCGAGAAAGCAATAAACCTCATAGGTTCTCGAGTTATGTATTATTGATGAGTCACACCAGTGACTCAGAGCCTACCACATACAAAGAAGCATCTAGACAACAAGTTTGGAAGAATTCCATGACGGAGGAGTTCCAGTCTATCATGAAGAATGACGTATGGGAGGTTGCACCGAGACCTAAGGGGAAGTCAGTAGTGACCTCCAAATTCCTTTTCAAGATTAAACACGGAGCAGATGGTAGCGTAGAAAAACACAAGGCTAGATTTGTTGCCAGAGGATTCTCTCAGAAAGAGGGAATTGATTATGATGAAACATTTACTCCTGTGGCCTAATATACTTCCATCAGAACCATCATTGCTATTGCTTCAACTATGGGATGGAAGTTGTAACAAATGGATGTAAAGACCGCCTTCCTCCATGGTATTATCGAGGAAGAAGTTTACATTGAACAACTATAAGGGTTTATTGTCCATTAGATAGATTCTCACGTATGTAAACTAAAAAAGGCATTATATGGACTCAAGCAAGCACCCCGTGCTTGGTATGGACCTATGTTGCAGGAAACGTGGGCCCCAACCCCATTTCGAAACTCTGAAACGCATACCATACAGCCCAGAAACGTGTTTCTGTAGGGACAAAACATGTTTTCGAGATGAAAACGCGTTTAGTCAGAACGAAAACGCGTTTCTGATATGACTGCAGTCAATTAGGTCACGTTTCCAAAAAAAAAGTTGCCATAGAGCAGTAGTTTTTGGTGATATTAATGGTAATGTTAAATTCTTAAAGTTACTTAAATTTTTAACATTACCATTAATTGTTTCAGGATGTTTGAGAGTGGTTCCAACCTCATCGGACTTCATATGCAAAAAGTAGAATTTTAGATCCCATTCAGAATTCAGCATGTTACCAACTATTTTGTACAATAGTTGAAACTCCATTGAGCCACCAGTGTTGGAACACTATTAGTGTTCACTTCCAGAGTATCAGGGTTTTAGATTGCAACAATTAGCCAACTTTGGCTAGCCAGTTTTATTTTTTAGTCAAAATGACCATGGCCCCACGGGGTTAGTAATAAGTGTGCTAGTAGGTTTTTTTAGTGGCTTGGTCCCCCATGACTTGGTTATCAACTAAGGTATTCCAAGGGAGTTTTTTGCCCTTGTCAATTATGCTTTGCCTATAGCCAAGCAATAATCGGCAAGGTTTTCTCCCGCTTCCTCCAAAGCTCGGATGCTCGATTTTGAAAATTGAGCCTTGGGGGGTTATTAGAGTCCAACTGATGTATATAAGCCTACTAGACACCATGTATGTCATAGATGGTCATTTCCTAAGGTCCTTGTCCAATAAAAACATTGTCCGAAAAAATTTTACCAGACGCGTTGGATTAAGTTTTTAATATTTTTTATTTATTTTTCCAATATTTAATTGGAAAAATGCAATTTGTAATATGTCAGTGATCCGAGGGTGGATTTCAAAGATTAAAGGCTTAAATCATAAGCCAAAAATCACACATGAACCCTTAACCAGCTTATCCTAAGTTTCGGATGTTCATTCAGCCTCATAATTAATAATTTCTCAAAAAAAAGTCATTTACAGAGATTATTAATTAAAATATTAAAAATGAATATTTTGGAGATAATCCAAATCTTTCCAAAATAAACCAAATTGAATAAAATAAAAGGCTGAATGACATGGCACAGGGCATAGATAAAGATTCCAATCAACTCCAAATACTTTCAGTGAACTATCCAGTCGGAAGAAGAGATCTCCTTCAAGAGAATTCGCCCTCCTTCACCAAAATAACGAATTGGTGAGATGTCACTTGATAAATGGATTGGTGTGGTAGAATTGATGGCAAAGGTAGGCGCCTTAGCCACCTCATGGACTTGGCTCCTAGTTATCACAAGTTTCATTCATTGCTTTGTCTCCATTGATTGCCCACGCATCCATATGAAGGCTCGCGCATTTCCTCTTGAACTCACACCTTCATGCATGTGGAGGGTGGATATTGGTTGGGTGATGAATCCTAGGGAGTATGGGAGGCGCCTTGCCTATGTGGAGGCCACCTCCCCATCCACTTAAATGCTAACTCATGTTGATAGGTGGATACCACTCCAAGCTTGGAGTTAGACTAGGAATTTGATTTTGATCTCATGTGCCATTTGTCTCTCCATGGAGGGAATTCTATTTAGGTCTCTTTAGCTTGGATTTTGTATATATAGAGGTGCTTTGCTATCTCTTATGGATGGAGAATTTGTGCAAGTACACTCTGGAGAAATTTGTGATATCTTTTGAATTTGAATAAAGCAAGAAGACTTTGGAGGTCCATGTGGGAGTTCTTTGTATGCTATGCTTCATCTTGTTTAAGGTGATACCATTCTCAGCTCACCTCTTTTGATTCTTAAATATATAATCTTGTGATTAGAAACCTAACAATCTAGCACAATATTGTTTGCTCTATCCCAGGTGCAAGAGCTTTTGCTTGGCTAATACATTCATCCTAGAAGTTCTCAAAGGAGGCTTCTACTTCAAAAAGTCAAGAAACAAAGCTTGCTTGCCTCATCAATCAAACAAACTACTTCAAAAAATCTCTTGGTTACATTGGTTACTGCAAAGCGGATCTACTACACTCACAGGTTTTATCTTCTAATTTGCTTTCCAAATAATGCAATACTCTCAAATCTTTCATATCTCTAGATCTTGTATTATGATTAGCTAAGTAGATCAAAGTTTCACACTTTGATCTACTTGCTTGGGTTTAGATCTACTATTTTCAATCTTTAATTTTTACTAGATCTAAGATCCTAGCTTCATTACAAACTTGTAAATCCATTATTTCCTTTTACTCGGCTTGTTACTCTTTCATTTTCCATTTTTTTAGGTGTCAAATATCTCTAAGTTTTTTGCCCAAGACCATCATTCTTTTTGCCAAGCATTTGTCTTGAGAAGTACTTTGGGATTTGTTCCCAATTGCCACATTGTTTTGCATGCCACTTCTCTTTCCCCACTATCTCTTGCATATTTTCAGCTAGCTGGAAATTTCAAGACTACTACTTAAAAGTCAATTTTTTTACTTCTTTTTTGTCTTCGAAAACATGCACGAATTTTCTCGAAAAACGTGCAAATTTTCCACTTTTAGGCTTGTTGGTTTTTCTGTGTTTTTCATTAATTTTCAATTTTGGAAAATTCATTTAAAAATCAGAAATTTTTCGAAATTTTTTAAAAAATATTTTTTCAAGTTTTTGTACTTTTTCTCAAAAAACGTGCAAATTTAAGCTTGATGTTTTTTGCGCATTTTTTGACATTTTTCTGTTATTTTCCAATTCTGGAAATTAACCTAAAAATTAGAAGAAAAAAAAATTCAACATTTTCTCGAAAAGCGTGCCATTTCAAGCTTGCTGATTTTTTACTGTTTTTTGCAATTTTCTGCTATTTTCCAGTTCTGGAAATTAGCCTAAAATATTTAAAAAATCTTGAAAGTTTTATTTCTTAAAAAATTTCAAGTCATTTCATTGAAAAACGCGCATTTTGCGTCATAAAAGGCAAGCTTTTCCTCTCATTTCCAAGCTCTGATTTTTTGTCTTGTTTTCCTGTTTTGGACTCTTATTTATCTCATTGGGCACTTATCATCTCATTCACTTTCATTTTTTCGAATCATAAGTTGAAATTTGGTTTCCTAACACTCTCACTAGCTGTTGTTTAAAGCTCTTACTTGCAAGTGAACCAAGAGCAAAATCAAGTAAGAAAACAACAAGCAAAGCTAGATCCAAAAGACAAGGATCTGAACCCAAAAAACCTTTATCCTTTGTACAAGTCATCATAAGGCTTCAAGTTCTCTTGTTTAGCCACTTTCTTCATTTTCAAGGGTTAAATTCCCTTATCTTGTAAAATATTAATGAATAAGGCTAAGTGGGATAAAGCCTCCCATAGTTTGTGTTTCTTCCCCATTTGGGGAAGAGTGTCTTGGTGTGTTCTTTAGCTTAGTTTCATTTTCAGTACTTAGATAAGCTTTTCATTTTGCTTTAGAACACTAATTGCTAAATTAGATTTACTTTCCACTAATTGCTAGTTTCATTTTTTGCATTTGTTATTATTATTTGAGCCATCACTTGTGTTCCTTGTGTATGCTTTATCTATCTTTAAAAGGAACCAAAGACTCTTGAACTTGTCATAAGACGAGTCAAGAGCACTCTCTGTCAGAGAGCATAAGCATTGCACTTCTACTGCATTTTAGCATATAGATTAATTAAAGTCTCTTGAACCTCTGTCATAAGACAAGCCAAGAGCACTCTCTGTCGGAGAGGTTCATCTGTGTGCTCTAATTAAAATTCGCAACTCATCACTCCCCTTTAATAAAATTTGAATTTATTCGTTGTTTCCTTACCAGAGTATGCTTTGACCAGCCTAAAAAAAACTGGAGTACACTCAGAAACGGTATTGGACTGATTAATCGGGCAAGATTCAACATAATAAAACTTTCATCCCCATAACCAACGAATTGGCGTTGATTCAATAAATACTCAGGTAGTGGGCAAATTCCAAGTGGGGACGTCGAACTGCTCAATCTTGACGCTTGCTGGTTAAATTCTCTAAACACCTAGCTTGTGAGCCAGACCGACACCGACATGTCTTCGAACGAAGCCACTAAAAGTATTTTTGGTTAGATTTCCATAGACACCTAAAAACAAGATTACTTAAAATACTATAAAATCAACCAAGAACGATTTCAAAACAATCACACAAACATTATATCGAGACTTGTATCCGCAACATCCCAAGCACTCATTGACTCCATTTGGCACTGGTCTTCAAAACTTACATGTATCATCCTAATTTGCACCATTTGTCCTTTAATTCATAAAGTCATTATATTGTGGATGCTTATTTAAATTCCAAGTTGTCATATATTGTTTCATCTTGATATTTGTGTTTTGTAATTGGAACGTGGACTGCGTATTTTATTGTATCTCAAAAAACTCCTAAACAACACCCATCTGCATCACAACACCAAAAACACTTAAAAACATAAAGCCATAGAAAACTCTTTGTTAGGGACTACCCCCCTTGGCTTCATTAGGAGTTAGCCTAAACGGAGGAGCTAAGATTTAGGTGACAGTACTTGGCTCATTGCTTGCCCCCAAGGCCACACCTTTACTGCTTAGGGAAACAACAACCCAAAAGATTTTTGTTGACAGTGTGCATTCGGTGGAAAACACAGCAGACTTAATAGTTTTCAGAATTTCAAGATTGCAAAGTTTCCACCAGATTCTATCATGTATGAGGGTATGGAATTGGCATTTAATCAAGCAGATCAGCCCCTAAATGTATCTTGATGTTGGTGGTGTTGATTGTTGAACTCCTCTGTCATGACATTAATAAAAATATACTCTTCACTCAAACAAAATAACTTATTAAGCATGGGAAGTTTTTCTACCTTATTTTAACAATTGGATTAGGAAGTTTCATCAAAACTATAGGGTGTTGAGCTGTTGACTAATGCCCTTGGAGGATCAAGTTTAAAATTCAAGTTAGAGACAAAAGCTAGAGCCTAGAGGAGGGAGGCATAGGGTGTTATTGATGAATAAGATCTCAATATAGGCAATGATTTGTCGAC
>LPNX010372850.1:37377-114703 GCA_001517045.1 Pseudotsuga menziesii | reverse complement strand
CATATATATATATATATATATATATATATATATATATATATATATATAGATTAGGTATGGACGAATAGACGGATACCTGGTAAAGTTGGGATTCACCAAGAGTGATGTAGATCCTAATCTTTACTACAAGATTATGGATGATGAGCCACTAATTTTGGTCCTGTATGTGGACGACGTGTTTCTCACAGGAAATGAGAAACTAATTGGATGGTCTAACTAAGAAGAAGCTTGGCTCTGAGTTTGAAATGAAGGACCTCAGATTGATGCATTACTTCTTGGGATTAGAAGTATAGCAAAGGAAAACGGAAATTTTCCTAAGTCAAGGAAAATACACCATTGATATTTTGAAGAGATTCTGGACGTTGGACTGCAAGTCCATGGCTACCTTGATGAATGCAAATTTCAAGAAGTTGAAGGAGTCTACTTCAAATTTTGACCATGTATCGCCAATTGATTGACTCTCTAATATATCTGACAAACACCAGACTGGCTATATGTTTTGTTGTGAATACTCTCGGGCAGTTTATGAGTGATACGAGACAGATTCACTAGGTTTCTGCAAAATATGTTTTCAGATACTTACGTGGCACTGTGGGATATGGTCTAAGATATGCTTCAGGATGTGATATGATATTGCAAGGATTTTTTTACTCATATTGGGTCGGGTGTGTTCCAAATAGGAAAAGTACTTCCGAATGCTGCTTCAGTTTGGGCTCTGTAGTGATTTCCCAGTGTACTACTAAGCAGAACTTAGTAGCACTTAGCACCACAGAGGCCAAGTATATCGCTGCCAGTGCAGCCGATCGAGAAGCAGTATGGCTTCAAAAAATCCTTACTGGATTATTTGGTCAAATTCCAAGACCAACTGTGATTCATTGCGACAACCAGAGTTGTATACAGATGTCAGTGAATCCCGTATTTCACGATAGGAGGAATCATGTAGAGATTCGACATCACTACATTTGTGATATGGTGCAAAAAGGTGCGATTGAGTTATAGTGTATTCCGACAGATGACCAGACTACACATATTCTTACCGAGCCTCTTTTCATAACAAAGTTTGAATACTTTTGCAGAAGACTTGGAGTCAAAGAAAATGCATCCCTCGTGGAGAGGGAAAGTCAAGACTTATATCTATGATGTTTTCACACCGATGCCTCTACTTGTTCTGAATCTCATCCTTGTATGGGAGAAATCCCATCGGCATTATGAGACAGGGAGGTAGCAAATAGCCGTGTACACTGATGACCACTATATGTTCTGATTCTCAATATGGTGTTATTTGGAGAATTCCCACCAGCTTTTGAGATGAACTAGTAGTAGATGGTCGTGTACACTGGTGGCCTCTGCTCGTCCTGGTTCTCATCCTAGAATGCGAGAAATCCCATTGGCATCTTAAGACGGGTAGGACATAAATGGTCGTGTGTACTGGTGACCACAATACGTTCTGATTCTCAATGTGGTGTTCTTTCGAGTATTCCCACCAACTCTTGAGATGAACTGCTAGTAGATGGTTGTGTACACTGGTGACCTCTATTGGTCCTGGTTCTTAACTTGGTTTTTTTGGAGAATTCCCACCAGCCCTAGTTCTCAAGTAGGTGTAGAAGAATTCCCACCAACAATTGAGATGAACTAATAGTAGATTGTTGTGTGAAGCATGTCCTGGTTCTCGGGTAGAGACGGACTTAGAGCAGATGAGATGTTGATTGTTGTACTCTCCTACGGACTGTGTACAGTTGCAAAGCTGATAGATTTACCAAGGGACTGAGTGGATCAGATTTTTTATGACACCTCTCGACAGACAAAGACAGTGTTGACAACCTTCAGTATGTATAGAGATGATCGAGACAGATGAGCTATACAGAAGAAGACACATATGTTCGTGATGCTAATGATGACCATATCTAAAGAATACCTTCCTTGTTGAGAGGGAGTGTTGGAATTTGTGCAACTTTAGAAGTTACTTTTATTGTACTTGTATTGTATTTCCTTGCACCTCTCACGGGAAATTATACTTATGTAACTACTCATGTAAACCCTAGAAATAATCAATGTAAAGCCTGGGGAACGAATACACAAGAAAAGAATAAAAAAATAATAATAATTGTATTTCCCCAAGGTAGGTCGGCACTAGTCAAACTGTCAAGTCTACCCCAGTAATTTTTCACTTGGAAAATCAGTACAAATAGGAGGCGCCCCTCCTCATTCTATTATTCACTCACATCAAGTTTGCTCTAGCTGAAAAGGTGTGCTACTGCAATCAAGGAGAGTGTTTTCTGGGGTTGTATCTTAGAGAGACATTTTCTCTCTCTTTCTTCTTCTCTCTGCTCTCAGGAGCTATTATCTCTATACGAAGGTTTGCTGGGTTCTTCCCCATTGGGCTTCCCAGGAGATAAATTCTTGTGTTCTTTGCTTTTGTGCTTTGTCTTTCTTCTAGAGATCCTGTTGTTTATTTGCAATTAAGTTATATTGCTATAATCTTGTAAAAATTAACACTTTGGTTGAGCACCATCCTTGTTTGTCTCATGCAACATGTGTGGTGGCAGTCTAGTGGTTTGTAGAAAGGTCCATCCCTACCTCATGGGTTGGTTATCTATTGTGGACATTTGTTCTTGAGTTAGATGCTTGTATTTTTTATTGATGATCTCATTGGTTCAAGGATTGATAAGTTGGCATGGAGTTTGGGATTTGGTCATTATGTGGGCATCCATTGCACATATGTTGAGGTTGTTCCCTACTTGATGGTGTATTACACATCGATCTATATGTCGATTGAGGGTTTGACCCCTTGATGTAAGGAAGCAACCTCTTGCACTTGTTGACCTTATGGGTATTTTTCACTTGCTAGGAACATGATATTGCATCAATAATCACCATGAATACATGTGAATACATCACACCATACCTCCTAGCCAACCATCATGGCCACCACTCAATCATTAAAAAGCAACATCTCCAAGCAAGGAGACAAGTGTACCACCTACCCATCCAACTGTCTACCCATGGAAACCCTTCAAGCCAATACTAGTGAAAAATTCCAAAAGTGATGTAATCAAAATCACAATGTAGTAATATGTTGTAACGGCACCAAGTGTCGAGTCTAAAAAGGCACTCACAAACCATCGATGCTGCATCAATGGATCAACCAACTAATCCATCTTGTCAACTACCCGTGAACAAAATAAGATAGGCACTCAAGTTGGGTTTTGAAGAAACCCAATCTAGGTGCTAACACAATCCATTTGGTGTCAATTGTTCCTCTTATCTTGTTTCCACATTACGGTTTCTATTGGCACCCTTTTTGTTCTGAGTTGTCTTCTTTGGTCACATCTTGTTTATCTCATGGATTTAATAATGTGCAAAGCAAACTCTTCTTACCACTTGGCCTCATTCTATGGTGAAGCACTTTTTGTGCTTGAGAGATCTATCTCTCTTTGGCATGTGAATTGTCCACTCCATACCAACAACCAATACTTGATGTGATAAATCCCTCACACCTAAGACTTCAACTAGCTTTGCACCCCAACACTCACTCTCAAATCAAAAATCATGATAATCAATGTTAATTTTTCCCTGAGCTTAAATTGGATTACTAATTTCAATCAAATTACTAGATGTAGACACATAAATCAATTTCAAATCTGATTTTATAATCAGCAATACATAAACTCATTACCTTGTCTAACATGAGTAGCGAAACAGGAAACCAATCACACAGTACACAAATATTTACCCTGGAAACCCCAATGGGGAAAACCAGCAACTAGGGTCTTCTTCAATCTCGAGCCAGAGAGAAAATAAAGAATGTTTTACAATCAGAAATTTACAAGTAGAGAAACCTGATGCCTTAAGAGATGTGTCAAATCTAGGTACAAACTCAAATTATGCAACCGATGCTTCGAGGAATGTGCCCTCTGTTCTTCTCTACTATGAAACGTCTGATGAACTGCCTTTGCTAATCTTTAGAAGAAGTGACTCCCTCTCTCTCCTTGAAGAAGTGCGCCCTCTATGCCCCTCTTCTTTGCTCTGCTCTACCGGATGAAGATATGCGCCTCCCTATCTCAGAAGTGTGCCCCTATTTTGGAAGTGCACCCTCTCTGTCCTCTAAAGTGTGCCCCTCTATCTTTCTCTCAATCAATCTCTGATGAGATAGTGCAATGATTTGTCACACTCCCAAATGATGCGCCCTTATCAATCTCTGAAGGAACCATGGCCTCACTCTCTCCTCTGCCCTCTTAGCTAATGAAGTGCGCCCCTTACTCTCTATGGTACGCCCTCTCTGTCATTAGTCTCTGATTAATGTCTATGTGCCCTCCTCAATCTTGAAGGAAGAACCTTTCTCTCTCAGCTCTCCCAACTTCAAGATGTGCACCCTCTCTCACAAAAGTGCGCCCCTCTCTTCTTGAAAGTGCGCCCCTCCCTTCTCTACTCTGTATCACACAAGTGAGTACACTTTTACCCTCTGCAACCCTTTTCTAATCCACCGATGACTTTTAGGGTTCAAAATCCCTAATTTCACTTTTCATGAAAAATTCGCATGCAAAATTTCTCATTAAATGCATGAAAATCCCGCATGCACAAGGTAAAAGAAAAGTCTCAAAAATCTCTATATGCTTCCACCATTGAAGCCATGTAGATTGGTAATGTGTTTCTCACACAATACATTAATGCTTGCCTTGTTAAAGTCCCTTCACGCTAGGCATAACCACATGAAGAACATCCCGAAATACAAATCTCAACAATCTATCCTTCATTTCTGGTGATATGTAGATCTCTCCTATAGTCTACTTGTCTACTTGCCAGGATACTTTTGCATATTTGTGTTGAAAGTGCCCCAATGTTGGCTACTAAAAAATACCAGCCTATTATTTAACCTTAAACCCTAGCACAAAGGCTTGCAAAACATATATTAAAACCAGTGTAGCAAATATCTCTGATTTCTCTTGATATTTCCAATTTCTCCCGAGTTTTTCTTGTTGCCGATTTGTTCAATATTTTCATAAATCTTCAAGTCTATGTTTATTTTTGCCGATATTTCCCGATATTTTCCCCGATATTTCCGATAAGTTTCTTTCCAGGACCTCGGTGATATATTCCCCGACACGATATTTGCAACATTGATTAAAACAACAAAACCCTAATAGGAAATCCAAGAAAGCACATATCTATCCTAATATATATCAGATCAAGTTACATCAACTGAAAGAATGTATTTTAGCATTATTAGGAATTTAGAACAGATTGTAATTGAAAAAAACATCGTAAGCACTACCAGAATAACAAAACATACATCGAATCAAGAATCAACCATAGACAAATCAACTAAACATATAGAATATCTAACAATCCCACCATTCATTATTATGACTGTTATCAGAGGTAACATAAATCAGAACATTCCAAGTGAAAAAACACAAGAGTTTATAGTTGGAAAATCTCTAACAGAGCTACAAACCTACTATGAAAAGGTTCAGTACTAATCTCAATCACGACCAAATATTACATCTATTTGATGCTTCTCCTTAGAAGTCTGATAGTAAAATGGTATCAAAATATGTGCAACCTCTACTCTACTACCTCATCTATATATACAAGTTAGTCTCTTTACCTAGTCAATCAGATGACTAGGCAAGCACCCTAACTTTCTTAGAAAAATTCAATTCATCATGATAAAGATCTAATACAACATGGAAAATGCTTTTCCTAACTAGAGAAAAAAAGAAGGAAACCAATCAATTCCTGCCAACTCATTCAGTTAAGGTGTGAGTCTCGTCAGTAGGGCAACTCAGGTTCAATTCCGCTTAGAGATGAGTTAGTTGGGAGGAGACACCCAAAATCCAACCAATTAAGGGTTGGTGTGACCTAGGCCGGGTGCAGTCCCTGGGTGATTTTGACAGCTTACATGCCCCGAGGTCATGGTTTCTTAGACCAAAAGCCACTCCCGCAAGTCAGGGAGATTCTAGCAAAAAAAACGAAGTCGAAAGCAAACAACTCATGTTAAAAGAAGACATAGATCAGTTATAAAAATGGCGTATGTTGCAGGGAAAGTCACTTAAATATAAATATTGGGCATAAATAGCAATGTTCCCCCAAGTTTTCGGGATGCAGGAGCGTGGGAGCGGGGAAACGCACAATGGGGGCATGTGGAGACCACCCCCAAATTTTAGCGAAATTCGAGGGGGGCGGAGGGACGTCTAGGTCTTAATAAAAATTAATATTATAAATTATTAAATCCCAGCAATAACAATTCAATGATTCATCCCATGTAAGCTACTAAAAGTAAACAATAAATAGTAAATACTAAGTTTATCATTGTGCAACGTAAATCAGAATATAGCAAATTAATAGTACAAACACGTTGTACAATTCATCATGATAATTTTCAAATGTCATTTGAATCTTGATATTCATATTTCTAATTTCAGTCATCGTAATTGAAAATTTGAATCAATGATATTGCATGCTAAAATAGCGAAATAGTAAATTACTAAAGACTAAGCCTGAAATAGAGACTAAACAACATTTAAAAGTAAAATTTGTTTTTTTAAACTGAAATTGGGAAAATCGTGGGGGGCGTCTAGGAACCCCCCTAGTTTTTGGAGGGGGCGTGTGGGAGCCCCCCTTCACCGGAGCGCTCTGCAGAACAGGGGGACGCGCCCCCTTGTGAGTTTCCGAGAGTTTCCTGATTTTGGGGGCGCTGGGAAACGTTTCCTCATGAGCCCCCGGGCCCCCGGGGCGCAGGGAGCGAGGGGGGCGTGCCCCCGACCCTGGGGGGCGAGTCCCCATGTAACACTGATAAATAGTACATGCAATAGTCTATTTCTTGAACAGAAGTCCAAACATAGAATTGAAAGGGATCACGCATCAGGTAGTATGGAATAAGTTACAAAACCGAAAGTAGATTTTTTTACAATCTAAGGATGTATCCTAACGGGGCCCCACGATCGCTCTCTAGTTAGTCCCATTTCACTTGAAAAATTTTCCCACGACTTAGCAATATCGAAAGAGTGTTGGATTTTCACTTGGAAATTAATTGGAGTATGAAACTAATTACTAGTCACTGTAATCCCTTTCTGATTGTCCCACCGTTCCAGCGAAAGGCCTGCAATGTTCACAAGAGCATACGAGAACTAAAGCCTTGTTGATTTTAAGATTTTTAATTCAATCATATGTTGTTTAAAATCTCAATATTGATACTCTCATTTCCGAGAACAAGGTCGGATTTGTTTGTTTTAAGAGTAGGAAGAAAAACAAATTAAATTCTAAGAAATGGAAACAACTAGTTTTAAAAAAAACCTCAAAAAAGTGCAATGACACAGATCCCCCCTGGGAGGATAAGGTATGGGCACTTGGATGCCCACTCACTTCTCTTTTGTAACAATAAATACAAACAGGAAATACGTGTGTTCCTTTGTAAAATAAGAGACACAAGTTTACAAATCTTGGGGTTTAAAACAACCAAAAGAAGAGGTAGGAAGAATGGTGGCTCCTGGATGGCTTAAAACTTGAAACTTTTGCTAGAGTGCCTCTCTACCTATTCATCAATGGCTGCAAAACAGCCAACAAAGTTATGCTAAAAAGTGATAGATTGATCAACTAAAACATAAAAAAAATTAGCATAAAATCCAAGTACTTTTTTTAAAAGATAAAATTTTGAAGTATTGAAATTGTACTTGCTAGACGCTAGATCTATAAACTTTGACTTTAAAAAATCAGATCTAAACTTAAACGTAAATGTTAATCATATTAGTTTATGATTAATTTTGTAATGCACTATTTTGATCAACACTTCTAAAGTAACCAGTAACCAGAAAATTTTTATATTTTAGATAAGAGAAAGAGAGGAATATCAAGCCCTTGAACTTGGGCTATGGAATCTTCCAAGCGGGACTCGAAGGGATTAGGTTCTTCTTGATGTGCTTCAAAAGAGACGAGAATCAAACTAGAACGCCATCCTCTTCAAGCTAAGCAACCCGCAATCTTTTAAACACACTTGCACGAGAAGGATTAAACAAATCGGCATTAACCACAAAAGAAGCTCAAGAAACATGAATCTATACTAAAATATCATGTATCTCTAAAGTATCTTATGCAACTAAACAGTAAGATGATAGATAAACAAATCTACTTCTCTTACCCTACTGAGGGATATCTCTCCTTCAAAGTCCAATGGTTAATCAACAAACCAAGTAATGAAAAGAAACAGACTACCTCCCATATTCAACAATAAGCATCCACACTCATGAAGAGAGTCACGCTATTATTTCCTCCAAAGCCTTTATTAATTCATAAAATACTTCACAATTACAGAGCAATAAGAGCAGAGGTTCCACACTTCTTCTGCTTAAACATGGAGTGAGTGTCTGCTTAAATAGAAAACCCAGCATGAGGGGGCGTCAAGCTTGAATGGGTTGGCTTTGAGTTGTCTCTAAGTTGGGATGAGTTGGATGTGAGTTAGGTGAATGGCAATATCCAATAACATACCTGCCACATCCTCAAACCTCAGCCTTTTCCTTAATCGGATGAGTCCACTTGGAAAATGTACCCCTCTTGGAGAGATGCGCTTAGGCTTGGAAGAGGAAACTTTCGCCTCGTGATTTGGCTTGAGAAGGTAAGTTTTGACCTTCCAAAAACCTTTGGATACCTGCCACTTTACTTTGCCAACTCACAGAAACTGGTTTCCGCAATTTTCTTTTACTTTATGAGTTGCCGAATTTTTCACTTTATCCAATTTTTTGGTATTTTTTAGGTTTTTGAGTAACAATTAAATTTGGAAATAAATAATTACTCAAAAACTTAGGAAAGTGGGTTTAGGGGTTAAGTGGGTGCTCTGGGTTAGAAAATGAGCACTTCCATGGAAAAAAAAACCTTCTAGCCCCACTTCTATGGCTTAGAGAAGTTTTAAATTTAGGTTATTAAAAATAAGCCTGTTAAAACGGATTAAGAAAAGAAAAAAAATTCCGAAAATTAAAAAAAAAACTATGGGGTACTTAAAACATGTTCATAATGACTCAAAATAATGATTAGTGTGGTAATATACATTGACAATTAGGTTTTAATAACCTCCCAAGGCCTAACCACTAAAACAATTATTCCAACTTTGGAGGCTTGAGTGAAAAAACTCGAAAATTATAAATCGTTAAAAAACGATAGATAATTAACAAGGAAAAAACACCCTGGAATAATGTTTTGATGACTAAGTCCTAAGACGCTAAACCTTTTAAATAAATTCATCATGCTAAGTCATTTTATCACAATTCCCCGTGGGGGTAGGAACATGTTAAAAATTAAAAAAATTAAAAAGGGGCCTAGGACAGCTTGAATGGAATTCTAAACTCGGAATTTGAACAAGTAACTGTTCATCCTTGGCCACTCACTTGAAAGTCCAACTGAGTGCAACTCAGGTGGTAACACGTTGTCAAGTATGAAGAAGGCAGCTTCCAAAACCTACTGATGACGGAACAATTGGAAGGTGAAAAAGGGGAGGCAAGCAAGGTGTATGACATGTTTATTTTGAATTCGCATCTATCGTTTTCTAAGTCACATGACACGAGGACACAGGACACGGAGGACACGAAAATACGAGTATTCGACACGAGACACGACGGCCCCAGAAATAGGACACGGGGGACACGTTTTATATATATATTAAAAAAAATTATATATATATATATATTAAAAAAAAAAATAATATATATATATATATATTAAAAAAATACATAAAGATCTACATTTTTTAAAAACTAGAAGTATATACAATGTACATCAATCATAATATCATTCAATTGAAATTTGACAATGATGAATCAGTAATAAAATTATCAATGAATCATGAACTTTGAACCATAAATTGCATATTTGATATTTCTCAATAAACCAAAAAAATCAAAATGTATTTCGAGAGAATGCCACCGACAAATACAAAATAGAGTAGATACTACTTAGTACTAAGTCTAGTATTTACTGTCCTACTAGATACAAAATGAAAATACTAAATAGCCACAGGTAAGAATATAATAGCTCATCAATGGTACGAGCCATTGTCAATCGTCTTCCTGCTCCTCCATGTCAAAATTAACATTATTGTCATAGCTCTTTCCTCTATCTTCCTCTTCCTTTATACCCTTTTTGACAGGACACATGTCCAGAAATCAGGACACGTTCCTGGCAAGTGTCCAACACGTGTTGGAAAGTGTCCAGATTTTGGGACACGAAAATTATGGTGTCGGACACGTATTAGGGCAAGTGTCGTGTTCGACACGTGGAATACGGGACACGGGCCCTATTTGGAAGTGTCTTGTTACTTAGATCGTTTTAAATTCTTCTCAACCTTGGTTTGATGGAAAACAAGGCAGCGAGGATGAGTGGGAGAAAGCACTCACGAAAATTGAAGAAAAGTCTGCTGCTACAGCAAATGCCAGATATATCCGAGATAATTCCAGCCAGGGCAACACAATTTGGCAGGTGATGAACAAGTTCCTTGTGTGAAAATTAACGATAAGGGTCGCAGATTGCACGTAAGTAAAATCATGTGGATATGGCTTTGTAAAACTTAGGGCCCACCCTCAAACACCTGGATTTTGAAAATTGGTATTCTTTGCTATCTAAATGTAGAAAAGAGCCATTTACTGGACTACAAAAACAGCATTTACATTTGCAGTAAATGGGCTGAAAACTTCACCCGACATCAACTCTTAAGCTAATTAGTCAGTGGCTACACAATTGGTCGGTGACTTGGAATATACTGCATCAACTATGCTGGATACATGTCATGTAGTAAATTTTATCTCTCAAGTTATGGTAGCATCAATTTATGATTTTGTGGAGTATAGTTCAGAGAGGCATGTGGTGTATACAAAAAATTAGAATACATCATGAGCAACAAAATAGAGAATTTCCAACATATTCGCAATCATTATCAATACATTTGATGTTTGATCAGGAAGGAAGATATTGAGCCGCATCATTGCACAAATAGAGTGCAGACTGTGGACATTATTTTCAATGTGCTTGGTTCAGTTGGTAACTTTTTGGCACAAAGGCTTGTATCCAATATGAGTCATGACCATTATGGGAGGTGATAAAATGTATGTTGTTTGATGGTCATATCAATGTATATTATTAGATAGTATTAATAGGTGTGATGAGTCATATCACGTTGATAAAATAACCGAGACACAGCATTTAATAATGAAGTAATTAATGCTAGTCAGTTATATGACTGATAGTCTCTTTCTTTTATTATTGAAAAATACAATTACCTTTCTCTCTACTTTTCTCTGCAACTCTTCATTATTATCTTTGTGTGTGTATAAGCCTTATAGAGTTAACTCAGTCCTGAATCTAACTCTGTCAACGAGTCAAACTTAATAGCAATGAGCCAAACCCAAGAGTATCCATAGATCATTGGTTTCTCATCAAGTCCATGATGCAT
Organism: Pseudotsuga menziesii; assembly: GCA_001517045.1. NCBI lineage: Eukaryota > Viridiplantae > Streptophyta > Pinopsida > Pinales > Pinaceae > Pseudotsuga > Pseudotsuga menziesii. Next base: position 103,269 of record LPNX010372850.1, on the reverse strand, counting down.
ATTAGGTGGCACACAATTATATAGACATGATGGAGAGAAAAAATAAAATGCACACTATTACTATCATCTCTCACACATCGTTACACCTCTTATTACATTTTATAACATCCCTAAGTCAGCACCCGATCTAATTTGACATCGGTGACATGTCATCAACATATAAAGTCACCAATATACACACTTTTATTACTTGTATATATAATAGGAATGTTAATACTCCCCTACACACTAATACTATTTATTAGATTTTACACCCACTCAATATAGAACTTCGAAATTTTACAAAGACATGATACAAGGTTACTATGATTTTTGAAGACCACATAAGAGCATACCACCATCCGCCAAAGCACCTAGCTAACCCAATTGCAGTGCTTGCCAGTTCTCTAGGATGGTAACCTGGTTACATATCATATCTAGTTGTTTTTTACCCTGTACATCAAAATGAAGATGATGCAACCTGATTGAGCACCAATGGTTTATTTCAAAATCATGAAGGAGTAGAGAAACAGATAGTTGACTACTGAAAACAATACACATATCCAAGTCACGAACCAGCAAGCATCAAGTGCCTCGACGGATAGAGGACCCATATGTGGTCTTCAGTTGAAGAAAAAAATCTGTAATTGTTATTTGAATCCTTCCTTGTAAAAGTTTGATGTTTTGTATTGAGCAGATATGAATACAATTTTCATGTAGTAAGAATCACTCAGAGACTCAACTAACAAATAGTATTAGTATATTGTCTTATTAGTTCATAAAAGATAATGATAAATTAGGGTTATGTAGTTGTACATTTTTTGACAGAACAACTACCCCAACATAGGGATTAAAGAACTCTCGTAATATATGAAATGGCCCCAATTGTAATAGAGTTATTCTTCATACTGCCAAAGGTGTTAGCTCAACCCATTGTTGCCAATGTTGGTGGGAATTAGGCTAGTTCTGTGCCAGCAGGTGCTCAGTTCAAATCATCATTGGTTAGGCACACTTGTCTACAGCAAAAGTTTTGCCATGGATGCCATCCACAAATGTGGGGAAACATCCCCTAGGTTTCTACATGAGGTTTTCCTCAGAAATAAAAGTTATTCTTCATATTTGCTATGCAATATTCCATATCTTTTCCAACATGAAATCCCTTCTAATTTCTTTTCATCCACCAATACAAAAGGAGCTTAAATGAGAGCTCCAAGGTGTAAGCAACCATAAGACATCAAACATGTAGAATGACTGCAAGAGTGCATGCATGCCTACATGGGAAATCATGCAATCTAGAGTTGACAACAAAGCAGAAACCAAACCATATCAATTTTTCAAAACCTACCTGAACTAGAAGACTTGACTTGAGATTTTTCATATTGAAAAGGAGAATCCCTGTTTGTAACTCTTTGTGCAGAAAAATGTAGCGATGGATTAATCTTCTTTACAACTGCTTGTTGGGAAAAATATGGAGATCTGTTTTCAATGAAATTTAGAGTCTGAGCAATAACCTGCAAATTTGCAGCCATGTCCGTAAGCTTATACATTGAATTTCTAAAGCATTAGAGAAACAGAGAAAAAAAAACTATATGATTTTAACATGATATAGATAGATGCACTTTGCAATATACACCTCTTTAGTAATAAAAGTCAGCCTGAACCTGTTTGCAAACATTAAATTATATGCCCTATGGTAGGAAATACCTTTGTAGAATAACATCATTTGTAAAGGATGGATTAGAATAGCAACATTAATCCAATGGTGCTAAGATATTTTAAACAGCTAATCAGCACTAAACTGGTATTCCCAACCTACCTTAATTCTAGACAATGGCATCCAATTATGTAGGATTGATAAAAAGGATACAACGCTTCCAAAGTAATCATCAATGGTCCTACATGTACTATGATTTAGCTCAAATAATGCAGGATAGATAAAATGGGTGGAACGCTTCCAAGATAATCATCAATAACCCTAAATGTTCTTATGATTTAGCTTAACCCTATTAACTTTTATTTATGTACTCATCTATTAATGACCGTGAAATATAAACAATCAACATGAAATGAAACAAGGATTATATAGCCTTTCTATGTTTCTAAAGGAGAGATATCAAGAAAAGTTCAAAGTGGTGGATGAGAGATATTAGATCCATAAACACAATCAAACATATAATTTATAAAAATCAAGTATAGAAGCCAAAGTCATTGATCATCATTTTTCTTTACTTGTTTTAATTTCAAGTTAGGACATCTTCAAGTATGTCTATGCCAACAAAGTGGACACAATCCTTCACCAAATATTTCAAAGCAAAATGACTTCCCAATAGCATATGCGATGGCCAATAAACATTTTATGATTTCAATAAGAAAAAGAGATTTCTGAGCCATACCCATTTCAAAAACATTTTTAAAGTGAAAACATTAGCTAGGAAGTTTTAGAAACTCGACAATACATCATCATGTTATGTACTAGCTTTTAACACATGAACCAAATTATTCTGACGGCATCTTGGTGTTTCTTAATCGCCAATTGCGGAAGGGATTGCTCAACCATAGTCAATGTTAATAATTCTTAAATAAACAAACAAAATAATATTATATATATATATATACACACAGACACACGAACACACACGAACAAACAAACAAAGAGAGAGACCAACATTTATCACGGTTATTCTTTCCTCGTTTTAATTTCAAGTTGGGACATCTCCAAGTTCGTCTCTACCAACAAAGTCAGCCCAATACTCGTCAAAAATATTTAAAGCAAAAGGACTTCCAAAATAACAAATGTAAAGGCCAAGAAACAGTTTCAAATTTCAATGCAAAGAAGTGATTTTCAAGCACTACTGAACCATATTAATTTCATAAACAATTTTAAGAAAGGAAAAATCCATAATTGGGAATTTTCAGCAGCTTCATAACACATCATCCATTTATTTACTAGATTTAACGCCTAAGCAAAAATGTCTACATATCAGCATTGTTATTCATCAAGTGCGCAAGGGATTGCTCAACTGTAGTCACTGGTAAGAACATTACACATGTTGAATAAATTGAAGATGATAGATCAACCTTTTGCTTATATATAGCTTACTTTGTACATTGCTATAACAAATTTAACGAGCCTCACATTGGTGCATAAAATGGAGGGGGATGCACCGTGGAAAGTCTTAGTTCAACAATGGATTCAACAAGCTTAGCATTTTCAGGCCACTAAAGGTTCTTCGTATTTGTGTGACACGTTTGGGAATGCTCAAGATTTAACAATTTCAAGTTTTACCTCACTCAAGTGAATGTGGGTGGCTTGGTAGGTGGTGTTTAGTTTTCTTGCTTGGCACTTTGAAGGTCCATAGGATTCTTGGCATATGGTATCATGCCCGATCTGGGCATTCCAATCCCCTAGTGGTAACAAGCTCCTCTCGTCTAGCTTTGTTGGAAAAAGATTCCAAGTGAGACCATCATCATCGCTATCAATATTCCTAGTTGTTTCATTTTATTGCTTCAAAAGTGTTTACACCATGTTTGGGGGTGCTTCATGAGACTTGTGCTACATGCTTTAAGTTCAACCCCCAAAAGGTCCATGATGGATTGGCACTTGGTCCATGATGGATTGGCACAAGGTTGATATTCCTAGTTGTTTCATTTTATTGCTTCAAAAGTGTTTACACCATGTTTGGGGGTGCTTCATGAGACTTGTGCTACATGCTTTAAGTTTAACCCCCAAAAGGTCCATGATGGATTGGCACTTGGAAGATGGTCCTGTTATCACATATATTGTAGTTGGAGCTATCATGATGCAGATCATACTGTCTAAGACTTGAGCCAACCCTTTTTCATGATTCGAGTTGTTGTGCCACATGATGATCATTTGTTGATACATACAGAGGAAACTAGACTATTCAGGGGCAACAACAGTGGGATCACCTTTGTCAGATGGAGCCCTCTTCACGACCTCTTTTAGGATATGTGTTCATCCCTTGGTTCACTTTCAGGTTTCACTAGAGCAGTTAATTGTTGATGCCTTTTCCTTGCCATGAAGTTTTACTGTAGAGTGATTGCAGGATCAGCAGCATGGTTCCAGAGATTGGTATATGGTTGAGCAGGTATACATGTTACATTCAGGTGCATTGTGGTCATCTTTTACGTAAGGCCATTATGTATGCTCACTAGCATTTGCCTACCTTATGTGGACTTATCCTATCATGTTATGTTGGCATCATGCTTCACTTCTTCCACCCATTCGTATCTTCCATTTTGAGATTTACCCCAGACTTGGACTTTGACTTGTGAGATTGACGATCTTTCTTCCCCCACTTGGATCTCTATGATGACAGACCCCATGTTGTTATGTGTCTCGGCTCTAAGTTGTGCAACAAAACTTGTTGAATCCTTGACCCTTCTGGGCTAAGAGAACCTATTGTGTTGGGTCTCGAGCATAGGTGAGTTGGGATTTTGAATCCTTGACCTCTCTGGGCAGTTTCCCTCGATGTTTGGTCCTGATTGTGGATGGTCCCCCTAGTTTCCCAAGATCTATCAGCTAAAACTTGAAGCAATATGTTCTGCATGTTAGAATTTTAATGGTCATACAAGATCTTTAAACATTTAGCATAATTTCATCATAACCATAACATTAGGATCACTGAAAGAAAGGCAAGCACAGCATAAAATAGAAACACAAAGATTTATCCTCGGAAACCCTCTCTCGGGAAAAACCAAACAAATTCTTTCATATAGAATTGTCACTAAGTACAATGTGAGACAAAGATAAAAACCCAAGAGATAAGATATCCTTCGTAGCTACTTCTTCTTCTCTACTGGTGTCAAACAATGATCCTGTCTCTGATCTCCAAGAAGTGTCCATCATAAAAGGCCATCTTTAGACGCAATCCTCTCGGAGGATTGACGCAAGCAACTTGGACGTACTGCTTGTAAACTTCCTCTCTGATGATCTTATTTAACTCCTGTCAGATAGGTAGAAGGTGACCGGGGGCATCCAGAGAATACTGAAAACTTCCGGACTGGTCAAGGCTTTGGGATGATTTTACCCAAGAGGACATTCGAGAGGAATCTCTGGGTGGTCAAGTCAGCGAGGAAGTGGAGCATAGCGTAGCCCTTGCAGCAAAGACAAACAAGAAGAAAAAAGACCTCAGTCAGATCAGGTGCTACCATTGTGGGAAGATGGGACACTATTCTTCGAAATGTCCTAAGACAAAGATTGTGAAAGAGAAGACTGAAAGAGATGTGACAGCCTCTGTAGTAGTAGAAGATTATGCCATGAAATTTGACCAAGAGTTTTCTCTTGTCTCAATTGATTCTTGTGTAGGAAATTCATCCTTTGAGAATGTTTGGGTTGTTGACAGCGATGCAACCAGACATATGACTGGAGTCTATGATTCCTTTCAGATAATCACAACGTTGGGGCCGGGACATTTCATCCAGACAGATATTGATAGTCCCCAGATTGCTATACAAGGGGTTGGAACAATCAGGTTCCAACTAGACCTTGGAGAGTTCCTGGAAATAAACGGTGTATTGTTTGTATCTGGGATGAGAGTTAGCAAACTCTCAATATCATCCTTTGAGGATGAAGGCTATGGAATGATAATAAGGTTTGGCCATGTCTTCCTGTATCGGAGAGATGAGCCTCTTGGGACCACTATTCTATTGGGTGATTGCAGGGACATACTCTATTGGGTGATTGCAGGGACATACTCTATGTCTTGAGAGGGCATATTGTACGACCCGGAGCAGGAGCAAGAGGGTGGCTATCAGAGTCAGAAGATGAGGATGGTGTTGCATTTGATAGATATGGTCCTAAAGAGGAGAGTGACTCTCTCCAGAGCACTGGCAGGAGGCTCAGCCAGTCCACTAATGGTACATACGAGCAGTTGGATGAGGCTCAGGTCGACTCTCAAGCTTCAGAGTTTTAGTTCAAGGTAGTGCATCTGTTTTCGAGATTGATTCTAGAGCAGGAGGGAGTTGTTGCAGGAGTCAGAGATGGTGATGGTGTTGCAGACCTTCCTCGTTAGGAGGAAGTGTCAAAAAATTAACTCTGAAGGTCCTCTTTATAGTTTTGGTGTGGTTTGATAAAGAGGACATGTAATTTGTTCCTTGTGTATATTTATGTATAAACATGACTTATATATAAATAAATGATGTTTTGTACTTTATTGTATTGGGTCTCACTTAAAAGATATTTAATAATTAAAGTGAGTTATTATTCAATAAGAGTGCATTAAGTCAGGACCCTAGATCTTGTAAATGAATCTCAACCACAGATTAGCTGGTTACAGAAGTAGTTATAATTTTTAAAGTATAAAACTAGGGTAAAGGACAAATTAGAAACAACACCATCAATGAGGAGAGAGAGAGGAGATTGAGATGGAAGGAGAGAGAAATGCCCTAGAACACTGGCACATTTCCCAAGACAAGGAGCAACATTAACTGCAAAAAGTACACCAGCATTTATTGCACCTATCAAATTCGTACAACACACGTGTGACGCACAGAAATCGAGGTAGATCCGTATAGTTGTTTGACAGAGACGTAGAACATTTATTGTTGGTGTGGCACGAGTCCCAAGTCAGGCAGAAAGTACAAAACCATACAGCATGTGTGCAGACCATACATCTCTATACCACACGTGTGAAAGTTCAGCAAATCCACACAGCAGCAGTTTGGTTGCACGGAAATTGAGGTATTTGCAATTGTTTTGGGTGATTGAATTTATTAGTAAGGGTTGGAAAAAAAATATTTTCTGTGTTGAAAAGAAAATTTCTGAGATTCTCCTTTTAATGATAATTTTCTCTTTCTAAGGTTTTCCCTAGGAGTTGGGGTTTTGCCTGGTCTTTGACCACAATTTCCTGTGTATTCATGTGTGAATGATTTATTTCAGTCTTGCAAAGTTCTTGATCATGGTGGTTTATATTTCAAATTAAAGAAGTAATTTTTAATCATAAACACTAGTTAGATCAAGTGTTTGGCATAATGTGTAAATGGGAAATTTCATATTAAGTCATTGAACTTCTTCATAAGGCACTAATCTTTCGGCAATCCTCCCTCCTAGGGTTTCTGGCTATTTTTCCTATTTTTATGATCCATCTCTTGGCTTGCATTTTTTGATATTGTTAAATCTATTTCTAAGCCATCATAATCAAGTGCTAGTTTGCTTTAGTTATCCCTCAATTCATCACTCTGGGCATACTCTTAGTTTCCACCATCAATTCCTCCAGGGTAGTGACATTGATCATTTGCGCTAGCACTTAAAACCTAGAACCATATAATAATTATACAGTCACTCAATCTAAACACTTTGGGCTACATTTTGTTTAACCCATAACAACCCAAAAAATCCATATCAATGACTATTTACCTCAGATCTAAGGTTTCATCAGCTAATCACCTTACGTACTCTATTGCCTTAGTTTGATGTTTAGTTTTAAGCAGGGTCTCCCTCTTTGTCACTCCGCTTATCAGTGGCATAAAGTGAAGGTATCATGACCAAAGTGACAACCGACCCATATTACGGGGTTAGGATACTGGTAAATCACCTTTTAGTTGCTCGTTTCCTCCACCGTCCTGAATAGGATACCATTTGTGGGGCTACTACAAGTTGTGTGATAACAGGTCCATGACGGATTCACAGATTGGAGATAGGTCGCTCAATGGTTGCTTGAGCTCAATTGGGAGCTTGCTTGGCATTTTTCTCTAGGGCATTGTAGTTCTCTTAACAACTTGGGGGAGTCACTTCATGATGGCCACATGGATAGATTCACTTACTTGGAGAACGTCTTATTTAGGAGGAGCAGAATTATGCATTGTAGAGAAGAACATCGAGCCCTAGACAACATGTTGTTGCTTGGATTCCTATATGAAGGCCTGGAGTTCGTTTGGGTACGCCTAGGTTGCAATAATGTTCATACAGGGTGTTAGTTTTTCACGTTACTCCAAAAGTGTTTACACCACGTTTGGGGTGCTTCATTAGACTTGGGGTACATGGTATATGTTTAGCACTTGGATGGTCCAAAATGGATTGGCGAATGCGAAATGGTCTATAATGGATTTGCACACTAGAGATAGCTTCCTTGATGATTGTTTGACCTCAAATAAGAGTTGGTATTGTATCCTTGCCTTAGGAATTGGAATTCTCTTAACGGTCCGGTACACAACCTTCATGATGGCCACATGGAGAGTTCACTTGCCTAGAGAACACCATAATTGGAAGGAGGAGCGTTGTGCATCCTAGAGGAGGGCACCAGGACCTAGTGTTGAATTTTTAATGGTTATATCATATCTTAAAACATTTAGCATCATAACAGCATAACCATAAGCCAAAAGATCACTGAAAGATAGACAAGCACAACCACACAAAAGAACACAAAGATTTTATCCTGGGAAAACCCTAATGGGAAAAACCCAGCAAAAGCTTCCTCAATATAGATGCCCCAAAAGATAAAAGGTAAAACCCAAAAGACTGATCCTCCTTCTTCTCCCGCTACAGCTCTTTCTCTCTCTCTCATGCGCTACACAAGTGAGTGTGTGTGTTTCAAATGAGGAGCCCCACACCTCCATTTATATTCTTTCGTCCACTTAATATTAGACTCAGTTACGTAGGCTCGAGTAATCCTAATTCAATTATGTAGGCTCGAGTAACCACAACTGGGGTCCTAATGACCCAACTTACAACGGAGGGGACTTCTTCATGACTTTTAGTAATTCTCCCAATAGGAACATCGGGGTACAAAGAAATACAAGTGATTCTCTCGATAGGAGCATCGGGGACCACTAAAAATATATATTTAGAATATTCTTCAAAGTTACAATAATTCAACACCTAGAGGGCATGGGATTGCTTGCATCATTGTTGAATTCTTGGAGTTGGCTCAAGGACACCTAGGCTCCGATAATGTTCTTGCAGGGGAAAGTTGATCCAATGCAATACACTGAGAAGGAGGATGGAAGAAGTCCATGGAGGCTTCTGATTGCAAGTAAACCCTCCAATACATCCATTGAGGTAGGGATAACCTACAGCATTCTTCTTCCTTGGATGATCTTTGAAGCAAGGCCCTCTAAGATTGATTATCCCTTGACTCCATTTTCCCATGGTTGGATTGGAATTGTTCCTTCGAATGGGTTCCTTATCCTTGCATCATCTATTGTATATCTCTATACTACAAACTGTTTCTAAGGGCAACCCACAAAAATCACCTTGCTCCTCAATGTCTTTGCCCTAGTAAACCCTATCTGAGGGAAGACACCCACTTGAGTTGGAGAAGAACCTAAAGTGAGAGGGGATAATTGTGGTGACATTAATGCTTTCCCTTGGTTCCCCTCAGTTAGCTTGCATCTTTGAGACTTTAATAACACAAGCAACTTTGGGATGTAATAAACCCTATGTTGGCAAAACCTCAAGCTTTTGCAAAATCAAACTTATCTTAGGTACCATCCTTGAAATGAGGGAAGTACCCGATGGGTTTCCTTAGAATATGTATTTCACGGAAAAATATAGCATGTAAGGATAAATATAAAAAAAATGGAGGGGTGCATGTTTTTTTTGCTTTTATCTTTTTTGGGTTTTTAGGGAAAAACCATAGTAGGTGAGATTGATTCCAATTGGGTTGGTTCATGGCAAACCCAATTGAAGCTAGTATGCTTCTAGTTCTATGTTTGGTTTAGGCAAAAAAAATGTGAATTAGTCCCAACTAGCTCAAACCAAGGTTGTTGGGAGCGGGATCAAGAGTGAGAGTGAAAAGTAAAATTTTCAAAAGCTTTTGTTTTGGGACCGGTTTTTATATAGTACATATTTGAATATATTTTGATGCAAATATATTAAAAAAGATGTAGAATGACAAATTAGTTGTAGAAAACATGAAAATATAGGTCTAACCATTAAGTACACATATAGCATTGGCCATGTAGTAGTTGTAACCAATGTTGAAAATTTCGCCAAAAAAAATCGACACCACACGAAAAATTGCGATTATTTCTGGGCGCCGACTTTTCAGCCTAAAAAAATCGTGATTTTCGGGTAAAAATCGGAAATCGTGCGATTAAGGAAAATCGCTATTTTTTTAGGAAAAATCGCGCCATGACCTAAAAAATCGCCCAAGTGCCCGGAAGCTGCCGTTAAGTGGCGTTTTTGGTTTATTTTTTGCTCATTTCACTTTGCAACTGTGGGGGAATGAGAGGGAGAGTGCTAGCAAACATCAACAAAAGAGATCTAGAGGACCAAATCACTGATTTCATCACCATCAAGAGATTTTTAATTAGAGTGAAAATCAACTTGCAAGCTATCTACAGTGTTGGTCATCTCAAATCCCAAGTATGTAGTCAAATCTCATTTTTATGCATTGTTTTTCATAGATTGTTTTAGGGCTTCCATTTTACTTCCACAGCCCATGATTTTTTGCCTCTTTTCATTATTTTTTATGGCTAAAAGAATAGATTGAGAGACTTCTTTTCCTTTAACAACCATCTGAACTTCATTTTTTGTTAGATTTTGCACAGGTTTTGAAAATATTTTTTTCTTTCCTCTTGTGATAACTTTCCAATGAATTTATATGGATAGAAAACAAATTTAGATGGTTGTCTTTCCTTTAACAGCAAACTGGTTTTTTTCTAAATCATTTTTAATGTTAGTTTTGTTCCATTCTTTGGCCCCAAGTTCGTTGAAGGTTTGATATTGAATTTCCAAAATGCCTAAGGTCTTGGATCCAATGTGACAGTATGGTGAGCTCGAGGATGGGGCAAACCGTCAAAGGTTATCTTGTAAACTATGTGGCCAAGGTATGACAGGGGGGATTAGCCGGTTGAAATACCACTTGGCTAAAATTCTAAGGAATTATGTTCTAATTTGCACCAAATCAACCCCGAAAAATATGCAGATGGCCCATGATGCCACTTAAGAGAAGGATAGAAAAAAGGAGGTGGCAACTGCTAATGGAGCTGAAATTGCTTCGGGTGGAGTGACTAGAACCTCAAGAACCACCAGCAATAGCAGATTTGTGAGTAGGAGACCCAGCAATGAGAGGGACTCCACAAATGTAGATTCACGTTTCCTTCAGTTTGTTCCAACAACCGGAGATGGGGCTCAACCTTCCATCCGATCAATGATTAAATAAAGGATATGAAAGATGTGGATAGGCTTATGGGTAGAATGATTTTTTGGAGTGATTTACCTTTGAGCATCACAAAGGCCAATCTATTTTTCCAGCCTATGTGTGATGCCATCGTTGTTGTTGGCCCAAGTTACAAGGCCCCTACTTATGAGGAGTTGCGGGGGGCAATTTTGCAAGAATAAAAGAATGGCATCATTGTTAGCTTGGAAGAGCTAAATAAGTCATGGGAGTCGACTGGATGCACAGTGATGTCCGATGGCTGGACAGATACAAAGGGTAGGACCCTTATAAACTTCTTGGTACATTGCCCTAGGGGCATCATGTTTAGTAAATCAGTTAATGCCTCGGCCCATGTTAAAGATGTAACATTATTGTGAGTTGTTGGATGCCTTCATCAAAAAGATTGGTTTGGAACATGTTGTCCAAATCATAACAGATAATTGGGCTAATTATGTGGATGCCGACAGAATGTTAATGGAGAGGCATCCCTCTTTGTTTTGGACACCATGTGCGGCCCATTGCATCGATTTGATGCTCGAGGTTATGGGAAAAATACCCTTCATCTAGGAGGTTGTTGATCACGCTAAGAGCATCACAAAATTCATATATAACCATGCATTTGTCCTTAGCCTCATGAGGACATACACAAAAAACAGGGAGTTGTTGCATCCTATAATCACACATTTTGCTAGTAGCTTCATCTCTCTTCAGTCTATTCTCCAATATAAGTTTGAGTTGAAGCAAATGTTTGTATGTGATGAGTGGCGTGATTGCACATTCAGCAGAAGACAAGATGGGACAGCCATTGCTAAACTAGTGTACACCAATTCCTTTTAAGATGGAATGCTATAAGTGTGCATAATTAGTGAACCTTTGGTAAAGGTTCTTTGCTTGGTAGATGGAGAGAATCCCGCAATGGGCTACTTGTATGAGGCCATGGATAGGGCCAAAGAGACCATTTGATCTTATTATGTGGGCAAGGGCACCCCTGGACATACTAGATACATGATGATTTGGGATTTGATAGATAGTCGATGGGCAGGGATGCTTCATCGGCCCATTCATGCAGCAGCTCTTTTCCTCAACCCCTCTTATGCTTACTCATCCGACTTTGATTTTGATGGTGAGGTGATGGAAGTGCTCTTGACGTGTATCGAGAGGATGGTAACTGATGTTGAGACTCACAGGGCTATTAGTGTGGAGATGGAGATGTATCGAGAGGTTAGGGGAGTATTTGGCTTTGTCGATGCTTTTTCCAACAGCAGCATTTTGATGCCACGTAAGCCACTAGAATTTAAAGTTAAATAGTTAATTATGTGTTTATACTTTATTTGAAAGATGGATTATGTTTTGATGAAAAGAAATTTACATGCTATTTTCTTATGTGTAATTGTTATAGATGTTTGGTGGTGAAATTATGGTCCAAGAGCACCGAATTTACGTAATATTTCCATTTGTGTCCTTTGCCAAACATGTAGCACTTCAGGATGTGGGCGCAATTGGAGTGTGTTTGAGAAGATACACTCGAAAAAGTGCAACGGGTAAGACTTAGACCTTCGAGTAACTGATTACAAGCATTAAAATTTTAAATTTGTTCATATTGCCCTTTCATATGTTTATGACCCTCAAGAATCAAGACTAATTAAATTTATTTATGGCCTTCTTACAGGTTGGAATTTCCACGCCTCAATGATTTGGTATATGTCCACTACAATATTTGACTGTGGATGAAGCAGTTGGATAAGGTGCCTAATGTGGAAGCCATTTCTTTGGACAATATTAACATATTGTCTGACTAGAGGGTCGAGTCTGAGGCCCCTATTATGGCTGAGTCACCTGCATGGTTGGAGGAGGAGCAGCAGCGGGAAGAGGAGGAAGGGGAGGTGCAGGTAGAGTCAGGTGATGAGAACCTTGACATCATTGAGACTGATGTGCCAACATCAGCACCAGTGCCACCTTCTACACAGGATGAACATCTACACCCTCTAGTTGGCGTCAGACAGTTGTTGCAGATGCAGTGCCTTCTAGGGGAAAACGAGCCATGGCCTTTTCCTGTAAAAGGGGGAGAGGTCATTGATAGCTAGCTGCTCGATAGCCTAGATTCCTCATTCTAGATGACTCATGATGATGAGATACATTATATATATTTGATGTCATTTTGTATTGATTATCCACTTTTGAGTCCTTTACTAGACAACTATCAGGGTTCAAGATTTAGTATTGACTCTGATGTATCATTTTGATTTGGCATCTACTACATCATATATATATCGATGTTTATCCTATATTTATGAGGCAATGTGCTTATTTGATGTTGTTGTCGGTTTATATGTTTAAAAAAAAATTAAAATGAGTTTATTCTATATTTTTTAATTATTGCCGTGATTTGCCGATTCTTGCCGATATTTTCCCCGATGTTGTCGATAAATTGTATTTGGACCCCTTGCCGATTTTTTGTCATTGTCGATGTTTTCAACAATGGTTGTAACTCATAACATTGTCATCAAATGATGAATCATCAACAACATAAATGTTTAAATTTCTACGTATAATATTTGTCATCAACAAACTCAAACAGATAACATCAACCATGAAATGAAACATAGCAGCATCTTCATTACCAAAGATTTGTAAGATGCAATTAACACTTTAAACTTCAAAAGTAGGTTCAAAGTTCAAAGTTAAAACTTAAAACTTAAGCTCATATAATGTTTACAAAATAGGCCATAATAAATATTTAATAAACAGTACCATCTACTAAGTTTTCCTCTTGCCACGAGAAACTTCCATTTTCTTTTCAATTTCTCGTGATCTTGGAACATAAGTAGACGTAGTTGGAAGTGTTAGTGGAACATCAGAAGTAGTTGCATGGCCCCCAAGAATTGTTGGACGTTGTGTTAGTGGAACATCATATGTATGGAAACATGATGGTGGTTGGGGGTGGCATCCTTGTTGTATGAATTTTATCACCATTGTGATCACCCAATAGTCCAACCCCCAAGTGCTCTAACGTTATGGATATACCCTTGAAATTAGCCTCCTCTCAAATGTTGTCCCAAGTCAAATATGTTCTATCATTCTTGGAAAGATCACAATAATGGGACAACCACCTCTAAGTTGTAGTGCACATAAGCCAAGTTTTTTGCTCGATATACATTCAAGTTGTTTATCTTCATGTTGTGGATGAAGTTGTAGGTGCTCCAACATCTATCTGCAAAAGAAGTGTTAACAAACTATGAAAGCAACCTCGCCACCAATTTATACAAAAGTGTAGTAGAGGAGGCATACATGTTCCACTAGTTGATAGGACTCAACATATCTATATCTTTGGTTGCATGCAGGCTACCAAAGCCTCCATGTACACTATAATATATTTGCTCAATTCGCTATGTACCTGAGCATACCTCCTCATCGGAGACCAACTTGTCTAATGCAAGCATACAACCATTTTGCACCTCTGGATCTGTGTGTGGTTTTCTCCTAACTCCACCCTATGTGCTAATTGGCCCAACCAAGATGGAGAATAATATTTCGGTGTAAGGACATATTCTAGGGCATGGAGTGGAACATTCAGATTATCCCACCTCTTGACCACATGTTTATGTATAGGATGATACAAGATTGCATCTCTATGCTCAACAATGTTTTTTAATTTGTCCAAGCATGCTATCCATTTGCTCATACACCTCCCCAATCATCAACCTATCTGTATATGTAAACTGAATCATACTATAAACAGGCTTGGTGAACTACAGAACATACCTAACCTATGTCCAAAATTGGCAAGCAAGAACAATGTCCACGTCTTGAAAGCCATGTCTATCAAATGTGCTTGCAACGCTATCTTTCAAACCCTCCCATGAATCACTTGAGACCATACTAGCCAATGCCTCTCTTACCTTCAAAATCCACCTAAACGTGGGGTAGTAGCTAGCAAATCTAGTCTTTGCAATCTTTAGTAGCTCCAACCTAGAGTGATTGCAAAAATTATGGTGGGCCATGCTATGATTGGTAATAAACTTTATCATTTTCTTCCCTCTCTTGCAAGGCATCGATCTATCTATAATTAGGGTCCTTCATCTTAACAATATCATGCATCAAAAGGTTCAATGTGTAAACCAAACACCTTGTCCAAAATATGTCAAGCTACATATCCTCAATGATTGTTCCTAATGCCTCACAATTTGCAATATTATCAATGATGACTTGAATGACATAATATGGACCAATCTCTTGAATGGTCTTAAGTAAAGGTTTAGCAATATTAATACATGTTTTATAGCGATCTGAGTATTCATGGGATGAAAAGAACTATGCACCACTAGCAGACACACCAATAATATTTATCTATGTCTTGCCTTTAACATTTGTCCAACCATCAGATAGTGTAGATAGTATGTGTAGATTTTCCAGAGCTCGCTACATGCTCTCGAAATCACGAATTCCATGACCTTAGATCTCAATAAGCCACATGCATATACTAAGCCCAACTTCTCAATCCCAGAGAAGGTAACAGCTACACAATATACTTATAATCTAAAGAACATGAAATCTCTCTACAACTTTAACAAATACTATGGCAATCACACATAATGAAACTGAAATTTACCCCGGAAACCCGATATGGGAAAAATAAGCAATTAGGGCTTTCTTCAATCTTGATCCAATGAGTAGAAAATCATAAATACAATAAGAGAAACTTGATAACTCAAAACCCTAGATTTGCATGCAACTACAACTGTGGCTCTTGGAAAATGTGCCCCAACCGTTCGCCCAAATCTCTATATCTCCAATAATTGCCTTTTCCAATCTCTAAAAGAAGTAACTACCTCTCTAACTTCGAAGAAGTGCCCCTCTTCCCTTCTTCATTGCTCTGCTCCGTTGGATGAAGAAATACGACCTCAAACTTTGAATGACAGACTCAGCTAAAGAAGTGCTCCCTCTCTGCTTGAAGTGACCCCTCTATATTTGACTCAATCAATCTCCAAATGAGATCTTTGTGTGCCCTCATCAATCTCCGATGGAATACCCTCAGCTCCTCTTGGTCCTCCTGGCCTCAAGAAGTGCGCCCCTACTCTCACACGTGTGCCCTCTCTTGGAAAAGTGCACCCTCACTATCTCACTGAATGCGCCCCAGCTCCTCTGCTCCTCAATCACTGAAGAAAACGTGTGAGAAGATCTCTCCCACAAATGGAATGATGCACTTCTCCTGCCTCGGAAGGATGTGCCCTCATTCTCTCAAGAATGCACCCGCAGTCTCTCTCAAATGAATGCACCCTTCCTCCTATAGTTCGCTCAACCTCTTGATCACCTGAAACTCACGTAATAATAACCTTAGCCTTCTGAATGCCCTTTTCTAATCCTCTGGTGAGATTAGGGTTCTGAGACCCTCATTAGAGGTTCATGCACTAATTCACCTTAGTGCATTAAAAATAGTGTAAACTGCATGCATGCGCATGCAATGTGCAAATCTCATGCACATGCCTCATGCAACCTCCATGCACATGCACACCTACTCATCATGCAAATGCAACCTCCATGCACATGCAACCTCCATGCATATGCACATGCATCTCACTCATAAAAAATTGGTGCACCACTGCACTTCTCACATCCAACTAAAGAAGTAACTGAAGCCCAACATGTCTGCAATCACTGAATCCATGACTGCTGCAAAATGTCTCTCACACTCCATACCACTACCTATACTGATGATGTACCTCCATGCTAGGAAAAACCACATGGAAAACATCCCAAGATACCCATTTATCTCTAACACTCCCTCTTATCAAAGGAAGTCTGACCACTGATGCCTGGATCCAACAAATCCCCTGTAGTTGTAACTGCCCCCCTTTCAATTGGTTGCCACTAATGCACTCTAATCTGATATACCCTGATCCACCTCCATCAAAGTAGGCCCAAGAGAGGCCTCTCACTCTCTCTCTCAAACCTTGTCAC
Source organism: Pseudotsuga menziesii (assembly GCA_001517045.1). Taxonomy (NCBI): domain Eukaryota; kingdom Viridiplantae; phylum Streptophyta; class Pinopsida; order Pinales; family Pinaceae; genus Pseudotsuga; species Pseudotsuga menziesii. Next base: position 86,209 of record LPNX010372850.1, on the reverse strand, counting down.
TGATCCTTGATCCAGACTCCCTTTGAATCTCTACTGCAATCAACCTTTGAAGCTGCTATCTAGAGGATCCACTGACCAATATTTGATCTCCGTGCTCCAAGATGTCTTAGCGCGCTCCTGATTCGAATCCAACTTAGTCATCTCGTACCAACTTAGTCTCTGGCTAGTACTAGTGTGAATATCTCACTCAAGTCTCTAATCTGAGTACTCACACCTCAGAAACTCTTCGATGCAAGGAGCACCCCGCTCTCTATGCATCTGAGAATCCGTCGAGGACTCTTAAAGCCACCCAGATGCACCTGAAGTGAGTTGGCCCCAAACTGTATACTCCCTGTGACTCTGATGACCCATCAACATTGGATCAACTCTCTCTGGATAGGTGAATATAAGCTCCATCTAAAATAATACAGAGTGTTCTACATCCTCAAAGGATATTATTGAAAGTATGCTCACTTCCAGTCCTGGAATGTAGAGGATCCCTGACACCTCCAAGAGTTCTCCAAAACCTAGGAGGAACCGTACTTGTCCCACCTCTCTGCCCATGAGCTTTGTACCCTCAACATCTCGAATAGACTACTCCAGAAGATACTATAGGGTGAGGAATGACTCTTGCATCCCTGTCATGTGACTGCCATGCTTGCAGTCAACCATCCATCTCTCATCAACCTGAATCTCAGGTTGATTGCTATCTTGGCCAAAAACAAAAGACGCAAGAGAGAACTCCCTCTCGAACTTGGTAGAAAACTCATCTACCTCCTCTACTACAACTACCTACTCATCCTTCTTCTTGTTCTTTTTCTAGTGGGGGCCTTGGCTTGCATAATGGCCATATTCATTGCAAGCAAAGAACTTCACTTTGCTTAGGTATTTCTTCTATTCATTCTTCTTGAACCTTTGCTTGCCTTTAGCTGCAAGCACCACATCTTCCTCCTCAAGGATAGCAGAAGAAGTGCCCTGAAGATAACCTCTTCAAGTCTCCTCTTATATGAAATCATCCCACAGACAATCCCACTTGGGGAGGTTCTCTCTCACCACAATGGATTCGACAAAAACTGCCCATGGCTTAGTGACGCCATTTAAGGCTTGTCATACCAACTCCACCATCTTGGAAGTCCTTCATCCAAACCATAAGTGGTCGAACCAAGTTGCCCAAATTTGACAAGTTATGGGTAGAGTGCACTCAGGAAGAAACCAAGATTGCAGCAAGGCAAAGACTCCATGGTCCTCAAGTTGAGGAGAATCAAGCCTTCATCACTCATGCCAAGAAAGGCAAGAGAAAAGGAAGGAAGTTTCACAAACATCAGCATCAAGCTAGGAGACCAAGTTCTTCTCCAGATCTTAGGGAAAAGAAAAAGGATCTATCACACATACAATGCTATAAGTGTAAGAAATATGGTCACTATGCAAACAAGTGTTTTAGTTCAAACAAGAGAAAGCATGAAGCTTCAACAGTTGATGTGGAAGATGGTCATCATCACAAGAAACAAAGAAATGAAGATCGTACAGAATTCTTCTTCATATCAGCTTTATCGGGTATGGTTCCCACCACTAGTGATACATGGCCCATAGATAGTGGTGCTTCCAAGCATATGATTGGTTATAAAGAAAACCTTTCAGAAGTTGTTTAGCAGGAATTCCATCTACGTGTTGCACTTGGAGATGATGCCAACTACACTGTGAAAGGATTTTGATGTACCTCTCTTCAGTTAGAATCCAATGACTTACTACATCTGAATGATGTGCTATATGTACCTGGTATGAAAAGAAACCTTGTCACCATCTCCGCCTTAGAGGACAAGGGATATAGAGTGACATTTGCAAATGGAAAGGTACCCGCATGGCACAAGGATTCCAGCATGAACACAACAAAAGTAATTGATGTAAGGGAGGAAAGCTTGTTTTGTCTAAGCTCTCTACCAGCTCAAGCCTTAGTCCATGATTACACTAACATCAATGAGCTATGGCACATAAGACTAGCTCATCTAAACTATCAAGCTCTCCTCGCATTAAGGAACATGGTGACAGGTCTACCAATGCTTCATGTAGACCATGATGGTGTGTGTAGAGGATGTGCACCTGGTAAGAATACCAAGGGTTCTTTTCCGAAAAGTGAAAGCAGATCCAAGGGAATATTGGATCTCTAATCCACTCTGACTTGTGCCGACCCATGACGATTACTTCAATGGGTGGTTACAACTACTATGTAACATTTATTGATGACCACTCACAAAAGACGTGGATATACTTCCTCTAGACCAAGTAATCCAAGTAAGTACTCAGCAAATTCAAGGAATTCAAAGCACAAGACTGGAAAGTTGTCGAGGCGTCGGTGAGTCCAAAAGGCATAACTAAGAACTCATAATGACTAAAGTGGCAACGAAAATCTGTTTTTGAAATATCTTGATCCCTTACTCGGATCTGATGATATCCTGATCGGAGATCAATTTTAGAGAAGTATTTTGCCCCCTGTAACTCATCCATCAATTCATAAATTTTGGTAATGGGGTACCTGTTTTTATGGTTTTCTTGTTGAGGGCCCTGTAATTGATACACATCCGTAAGGTGCCATCTTTCTTTTTTACCAATACTACCAATGATGCAAATGGGCTAGAACTCGGTTGTATCTAACCTCACTCCAACAATTCCTTAATTATTTTCTCTATCTCATCTTTGTACCCTTTGGGATGCCTGTACGGAGTGGCGATGGTTGCATGTGTGCGCTCCTCTAACTCAATAATGTGCTCGAACCCTCTGTCTGGTGGTCGACCTGCTGGATGATCTCTGAATACTTCTCATGTTTCTGTAGTAATGCATGTATATTTGTTGGATGTTGGGTGTTGTTATCTAAAGGTTTCTGAAAAGTGACAAAACATTCGGCTGGCCACTCTATGTCTCCCTCTATAAGTACGACCTCCATCCTCTATGATGATACTGGTTTGGGGGGATAAGTGTTCATAACCCTCAAGACCACCCGTTTTCCATCCTGACCTTGGAATTTCATCTCCATTGCCCTATAATCCGTAGTATATTTCCCTATAGAATAAAACCATTGAACCCCTAATACTACATTTGTATCTACTACACTTACCACATTAAAATGAGTCAGTCATATTGTAGTTCCGCAATGTAACATTTAGTTTGGGAATCCAGTGGTTGCATTCCATGTTGTTATTGCCTTCTACCGCTACTATGAATCCTTCAAATTTCTCTGAATGAATACCCCGCCTAGCCACCCATGCTGCATCTATGAAATTGTGGGTTGCCCCCCCCATCAATTAACACACCTACCTTATGGCCTTGTACTACTCCCTTGACTCTAAGTGTATGAAACCTAGGTATTCCAAATAAAGTAGCAATAACTCCAACTGGTGATTCTCCCTGATGTGACTCCTCCTATGTTGCTCTCAATTCCTCGGTTGTCTCCTGTTCCAGCTCATCCTCTTCACTATCTGAATAGACTTCTATATAGTGGGCTTTTGCTTTCCTTGCACACGTATGACCTGGAATCCATGGTTACTGATAAGTGAAGCACAAATTCTTTCTTCTAAGTTCCTTCCTAGTGTCGTCATCCACCCAAATTTTCTTTGGCCATTCCTGTTGGAAGGGTTTCTAATCCTTTTCTTTTAACGACAAATTTGTCTTAACCAAAAACTTGTTCTTGGGAACTGAATCTTGTAGATCTCAGCTCCTACTGATCGCATCCTGTAGAGTGGATGGTTTGTAGGCTTTCACCCACCCACGTAAAGGTTCTGTCAAATCTTTTGTAAATAACATAACCAACATGCTCTTAGAAACATCCATCACCATAACTGCTACTCTCTTAAACTCTGATATGAAGGTCTCGGCACTGCCAATCTGTTGGAGTTGTGCTAACTCTCTGAAATGTATTTTCGGGTCCCTTTTATCAAACCACTCCATGAGCCTCTATGTGAGATCACTGTATGAACTGATGGTGTTGTGACCCACCATCACTAACCCATGGTACCACCACTTATGAGCTTCGTCGTCCAAATCTAAGGTAGCCAATTTAATGGCATATGTCTTAGTCATAAGGTTTAGTTGGAAATAAGTATCCTACTTCTGGACCCATATACTCGTTGAACAACCACGAGATCCCTCAAAACTAGGAATGGTCACCCTGCCCACAGTTTTATGTAATTCATAGTTCTAAGTAAACCCTATGTTAAAGTTCCTAGGTCGGTTCCTGCTTTTCATATTGCAAAAGTCTGAGAATGACATATCTAAATGAAATTCATCTCCCAAATCCATGTATTCCTATAGATAGACCCCAAATGGTTCACTAGGTTCAGCTGGCATGACTGGCTCTGTAATGGCATTTTCCAGAAAGTGAGGCATAATAGGTCTGGAAGGTTTATTGTATATGTGCGGAGTCTTCTACATATTAGTGTACGAATGCTTGCCGCTACTACTTGAAAATTTTCAAGAACCCCAACCCAGTTTCAGTTTCAGTTCATCATGGTTTAATGCCCAAACCCCAACATTAGCATGTGCATCAAAATTTTAAAAATTTTAAATGAAAACATAAAACACGAGATTTATTTCTTCTTTTTAAATTCTGGAAATTATGGCAACCATAAATTCTTACCCAGAAATTTAAATTCAGCCGAACATGAAAATTAAATGCTCAGTTTTTTGGTCAAATTGACCCAGGAAAAACCACGAAGGGAAAACATGTTCTTCAGAGAGAGATTTTATTTTTTTCAGGCAAATTAAACAAATTTACGGCAATGCTTATCTCAACCAAAATGCCTTGGTAAACGTGCCAACCAATCACTGAATGATCTGCTGAAATATTTTTCAGAATTCTTCTCAAAATCCATGTTGTACCGAACTGTACGGACGGACTGTACAAATCCGTACGGTACAGACTGTACTTTTTCAACAAAAAAAAATTCAAAATTTGTTTTTCTGTACTTTTCCAAAAAAAAAATTTGAATCAACACTACTAGTGGATCCTCTATCTCCTTGTGAAATTGGTAGACTATTCGGACCCAGTTCTGGCTTAAGAGCCAACCTATTTATTGCATGCAACACCTCTTTTTATCCTTTAGCTAAGTCATTTAATGCGCTAACCAATCTATGAAATGCCAAACTGTCTTCCTCTTCCCCTGTTCCCTTTCCTCTATCAAACTGTATCTCTGTTGGGTCCATGTCTAAATCTGTATCTTCTAGCTTAATATCTTCAAATTCCAGATCCTCTGTGTACCTGCCCTTCCTCCTTTTATAAGTCATAAAAGTAGTTTCTTCTGGATTCATTTATTGTTCATGTTCAAGCCCACAGCTGGCAAGGAACTTGCTCTGATACTACTGTAATATCCCAACTGATATTCTATTATGTTTGATAGAATGTTTGTGGGTTTTGTGCTTTACATGTGCTAGAAAGATAATAAAAATTTGCATGCAAAACAATGTGGTGCCAAAAGGCCCTAAAATATAACTGATCTGGAGAAATAATAGGAGATAAACTTTCAGTGAGAGGAAGGTACACATACCAAGAATAATAGTGTTGATAGTCCTTCAGTAAGAGGAGATGGTGCTGCCCTCCAAGAGTTGACGCCCAAGTTGAGGAAACGCTCCACTCCAGTGTTATCCTTCACATTTTTGAGGCAGTGAGGGTTCGTTGCTGCTGAAACTTTCTAGGAATGATAGTATAGGTCTCCTGGAGAGATAAGGAGACACATGCAAAAGTTTGGACTCCTTCAGGTACCCTAGCGAATTGATCTATTCCAAATGGATGACGCCCTCTTCTTCCATGTTTTTGCTGATAAATGCTCCGGATGTGCTAGGAATGGAATGATAATCACCCACTATAGTGGTGTGATCCTGCTGAGATGAATGGTGATGACCTGCGAAAGAAACTCTGAGATTTTGAGCCCCAACAAATTGTTCAAAGGTTTTCCAGTTGTTTCCTAGCAGCAAAACGTGAACCTGCAAGAAAACCTCCCTTTGTCTGCTGCATTGTTGAACAAGAATGAATATGATGAATAGCTGATGGCGATGATAGTTCTGGATGATATATCTGAAAGTGATTAGAGCAAATAGATTTCATTGCCGAAAACACTTGCTAGCTGATGACCTTCATCTCCAACCCCAACTTGCTACCACGACACCTGCAACTATTGCTCTAGAAACCAAACTCAATAATAATAATCATGGATGATGCTTTTGGTTCAATTACCCTTCTTATATAGCTTTAGCATGTACTTTTAGAGTTTGCATGTCACTTTTAGGGTTTGCACTTTACGTTTTGCATGCATGCAATTCTAATTGCTCGTTGACTTTAAGCCTGAAGAAATAAGGCTTTCTTTACTATACTAATGACTTAATAATATTGAAAGAATGCTCTACTCTACTCCTGGTATTACATGTCCTCGGTCAATTCCCTTTTTCTGTAATACCCGTTCGAACCGATGGGAATAAAATTGGTTAGCGGGTGTTTTTTATGCTTAAGTAGAAGAGGACATTACAAAGGGTCAAACACTAAATGCAAATGTTTCAGCATCATACTCCCCTAACCCTTGAGCCACATTTGTCCCAGTACTTCAATCAGATGTTCCAGCTAGTTAAATGTGAAGCCATACCATCCCTTGGACAAGATGGAGACCTCTGGACAGTAACCAAATCTAGGTTTCCAAACCTCTTCCACCCAACCATCGATCTCAAATATGTTCATCGCCTTATATTTAAAGTTTCCTACAAAAGTCGTGAGGGACATACCCACCAAGTGTTCCAAACCAAGATCCCTACCAAACACCATCTTTCGCCCATCTACTCTCATATTCCATTTTTTGGGTTTAGAGCTTTTGCGGCCATGGTAAGCCACCTTCGGAAGAGCCCCTTTTACGACCTTCTTGCACCCCTTTCCCCTAGACACGTCTGCATCAACTTTGTCGTTATTAACACTGTCAACAAAGGTCTTGTTTCCATGACCAACAGATGTACAGTCTTCCTCCAAATGGGATTGGAGTCCACCTTGCCCACCATCTACATGAGTTTGACCAAGTGTCAATAAGGTGGATCCAACTATCACCATCTGACCACCGAAAACGCCACGTAACTCTAGGTGTTGTTCCAAGTAAATTTTCTTGTATACCTCATCGGGTTAAATAACACCCTCCTACAACCACTAGTCATCTGAAGCCACGTCTTCATCCAACAGTCCTCAGAGGTCATAGCTTTCGTTTGAATCCATAACAGACAAAATAAACAACTCGTCCCACAATAAAACGCCCAACAAAACCGTAACCAAACCAAAACAGTCCCCAAAACGAAAACAGGATACCAGTACCTACAGCAACTGGAAATATAGTAAAAAGAGAGAATCTTGAATACAAAAAACAGTCAAAAGAAGCGTACCTCTCAATCATAAGATCCACTGACTAACGCTGGAATAACCCCAGTAAAATAATCCGCTCGTCCCACGCACGGATAAAATAAACAAAAAAACACACACAAAATCACATCCCCAGGCCAGATGTATATGGCTAAGCCTCAAAAGCACTTCATAGAATGAAAACCACGAAACCCTAAAGGATTGTAAACCCAAGACACCACACCCATTCTCACTCTGCCATGCATTGGCTTATATCTCAAACCATACAAAGTGCATTATAAAAGGGATTTGCTTCTAGGAAGATTTAAAAATAAACACGTTAATGTTCTTATGATGGAACATTTTCTTGTGGGTAAAGAATACATTTTTGGATGTCATTGATTTGAAAAGGGTAAGTTGTAGACTATAGTTATCAAATTGAGAGTGCCTTTTGAGATTGTAATTTGGGTATTAAAGATCATTACGACTTGAAGAATACTTCTTAGGTCAAGTTTTATTTAAGACTTGGGGTTATCTCTTGCAACAAGTAATCAAGTTATCATTTTCTTGTATCACCCGACACAATCAGCTAGAGTGATTTTGATAATTAGCCATTGCATCTTTGGGATTAAACTTTTCTCATTTTGGCTAGTTCCCCTTGTGCAATTGTGGGGAATAGCTTGTCTCTTATCTTGGGTGGCTTTAGAGTGAATTAGTCATTCTATTGGCACACTTTTATTTTGTTGTGGTATGAATGCTCTTTGTGAATGACCGATAATTAAACACATATCATAACACTAATAATAAGAGAAGTGTCATCTTCTCCATACCTAAATATAATCCAAAAGTTTAATTTGTTTATCTCATGTTCACATGGATTAAATTTCCATGAGCCGATGGTTGCGAATATCATTGCATCATTTCACAAGTATGTTGATGTTTATCTTGGCATGAATATGACGTGGTAATCTTATTACTCAATAGCCTCTTTGTGGTGTAACAAAAATTTGGGGATGCTTGGGTGAAAAAAATTCTAATGGAGATTTCTAGCTTGTAACGCTTTAAAACGAGGAGCACACCCTCTGGTACAGAACTCGTTAGATGTCTTTCGAGAGTAAGATTGTATTGGGGTTGTTTTTGGACAGCTGGATACCCCATACCACCAAGGTTGTATGCGTAGGTGCCTTTTTTATTGTGTTTGCATCTAGAGTTACTTTATATGCTGTGCTCAAGAACCTATCCTCCCTTTTCTTATTTTGAAAAGGTAGTGATATATTTGAATATAATCTTGCTTCATGGGATGTCAATGGTTCCTATATGCTTAGTTCATGTTCATGATTATGTTTCATAAAGTGTGAGACTTTGTTGATGTGAAATCTTGAATGGTTTATGGTGAATGGTATTTTACATTGATTAATAAAAATTATATACTCACCTTAAATCTAAGTATCTTGAACCCTCATCAAATACATATCCTTTACACACCCTCTAAAATGTTAGTGCTAGGTGTTTACTTGGGGTTGTTATATGACTCTAAGAAAAATCTTGTCCAAGGACTCCCCCTTGGATAGTCTAGGTTCATTCACTATTGGACTTACGAAGCCAAAGAGCGACGAATCCCCTTCCGTTAGTGATACGTTTGGTTGGGGATTCATGGTTATGTTGGATTAGCAAGCAATTAGCTCATCCACCATCTAGGATGCTAGTTTGTGCATCAACAACACCCACGATTTGTGTAACATAGGTTGGAAAAGCTCATTCATAGTTGCTTGAAAGGTAGGAGGGGCATTCACACCAAATGGCATCACTTTAAATCATAATGACCTTTGCATGTTCAAAAAGTAGTCTTCACCACATCTTCTAATTTCACTCAAAATTGGTAGTATCTTGACCTCAACTCTAGCTTTGAAAAATATTTGACCCCATGAAGTTCATCTAGCATTTCATCTATGAATGGAATACAAAACTTGTTCTTAATCATTATTTTGTTAAGACCTTGATAATCTACACATAGTCTAAAAGATCCTTCTTTTCTTCATACTAGCACTGTTAGAGCTACATACAAGCTTCTACTTCTTGTGATAATACCATATCTTAATCGATCCTGAATCAACCTTTCTATTTTTGCGTTATGGTGATGCAAATATCGATAAGGTTTAATGTTAACAGGTGTTAACTATAGTTTTACCTCAATTATGTGTTCAATTCTTCCTTTTAGAGGCAACTGCATAGGTAGGTCTACAATACCTTCTCATATTTTTTTATTAACCCTTGGATCTCGGATTGTTGTGAGTAGATTACTTATCACATTGATATCTCCATTTCATGGCATTGGGCCACATATGCAGGTCCCCTTTTCTGATCAAATTTTCCATTTGTCTCCGAGATATGTTTTGGGTAAGAGGTGGTTGGAATCCATACAATTTATATTTTCCTCCTTCCCACTTGAATTTTCTAAATTGTTTTTGATGATTTGCAGAGGAGGTGCCTAATATTTGTAGCCATTAGATTCCCAATACAATGTCTACTCTTCCTAGTGGCACCGTGTAAAGTCTAAACTCCAAGTTATAATCCTTTATTTGCAGTTTGACTTGGTGGCATTTCTCGACACCGTCAATTTTTTTCTATCAGCTACCATAACCCTTCCATCCATTGTTGAATATACAAACAAACTTAAGCCTTTTGCCACATTTACATCTATTAGATTATGGGTGCTCCTTGTATCTATAAGCATGGTAACATTTTATTTTTTATGTGGCCTTTTAATTTCAATGTTTATGGTTGAGCGATGCTTGTTATTGTAGCCAAGGATATATTGGATATTGCCTCAACTCTGTATTTGTGCCCTTATTTTCCTCATTGATTCCTTCTTCCTCGGAGTCACTATCTGATGGGTTAGATTCCCTCTCAACCTCACAATTATATATTTTTTGGTTGTTGAACTTATGCCCTGGTGACCATTTGTCTCCACAATACCTACACTTATTTACCCATGTTTTATTTGTATCCCGATATCATTGTTGTTTGCCCTCCCTTAGGTGAGGTGGTATGTATTTATCCTAAGTCACCGGATTCGGCGATTTTTCGCCATAAAAATCGAAAATCACCGATTTTATGTTCCTGGCGAACTAATTCGTTGAAAAACGGCGATTTTGAAGGCCAATAACCATGCAGCCCGCAGGTAAACCCTAGCCGACGCCCAAACTACCTCTGCATCGACTTTTTGCTTATTGTGCGAGTCTGGAATGAGCCGTCGTCGTGAATCATGTCGTGAGTTAATACTGGAGCGTGGAGGCCACCATCGTTCTCTGAGTCGCAGAGGGACTCTTGAGTCTGCACTGATTGAATCCACGATGGGCGAGGCGTCGTTTAATTGACAGTTGAAGCGGTGCTAACGCCGACGGTTCTCCATATTCGATTAAACCTAGAACGGTGATAGATACCCCATATAACCGGATAAATGTAAATGTTTTTTTATTAATAAATATAAATCTTATTCTCTATTCTCTTTGGATTAAGTGGTAGAAATGTTATTTTGAATATAAATAAATAAATAAAATTTAATATTTTTTCAATTTATTTTATATTAATTTCTTTATTTAAAAATTAAAAAAATATTTCTTTTGAGATTTAAAAAAATAATTACAATAAAAAAATAATATTGTTAATTTATTTTTGTTTATTAAAATGATTAATATATGATTTTTTTTGTTAATTGACTGTAGCATAGTTTAATATTCTATGTTCATTTATTTTTGCTTATGAAAATTATTGATATGAAATGATTTTTTTTGTTAATTGAGTACAACTTAGTTAGTTTAATATTTTATGTTAATATTTACATTCAAAGGTGAAAGGATGTTACGGGATTTGGTAAGAATATAAGTTTTCTGGTTGGATGTTAAATAGTTTAAATATTTTTAAATTCTAAGTTTTATAGTCATTCGAACTTAATGTCGAATTTTATCACCAAAATTTTTATAGCCGAATTTTTGTCGAATTTTAAGGTTTCCGAATTCGAACACGAACTCGAACCAGGTGACTTAGTATTTATCCACCTTGCCTGTCGAATATTTATTTGATTTGCCTTTGGCGTACATGTTTGGTCTATAAATCCTATGAATGATGACATGTTCTCTTTGTTAAAGTATTGTAACTTCGGAAGATATTCTATTGAACTTTTGTTGTATTCTCCTACGAAGATGTTATTCCTCCATTTGAAGATGTCCTTAATGTAATTGGTCATGTAAAAGTCATGAGGTAAGCCCTCCGTTGTAAGTCGAGGCAATAGTCCACTCAAAAGTAAAATATAAAATGTATTTTGAGTTTCCCTAGGTAGGTCGACCCTAATTAGGGAAACTGGCCGACTAGTTAGTTAGTTGAGTCACCCACCTGATGAATATAAATAGGTGAGGTGCCTCTCTCATTGTCACACACCTTACACTTAAGAATTGCACAAGAGAGAGAGAGAGAGAGAGTCTACTGTGGAAGATGAGCAACTATTCTTGTTGTTGAGGTTTTACACTGTACTTGGTCGAATTCTATACTGAGGAAGTTTTGCGGGGTTTTCTCCCTTGTGGTTTCCCCGAGGAAAATCTTTGTGTTCTCTTGTGTTGTTGTACTTGTCTTTCTTTCAGTGATCCTTTGCTTATGGTTATGATGTTATGATGCTAAATGTTTTAAATCTTGTATAACCATTAAAAATATCTAACATGGTATCAAAGCCACCCTAAAAGAAGTCTTTGTGCAGCCGAAACACTGCTACAGCTACAGCTACTGGAGATTAGGGTTTCATGCTTAAAAACACTAGAAGGAAAAATATAGTCATCTTGGCATTTTCGCTATAACTCAAGTTTGGCAAAGGCTCAGGAGCTGAAACTTTTACAGGTTGAAGTTGAAATCTTGTTGTACCTTGTGTGAAAGTTTCAACCTCAGATTCGATGTAATCTAGGAGATATGATTCCTCCAACTCAGGGTTCCACCCTCTCCCAGAATTCAGCCTTAAACAGATGACCTAGGGAGAATTGTTATATCTCGGGCTAGGAAGGTCCAAATGCAATTTCACAAGATGTTGCAGATAGGGCACGGACTGTAGTTTTTGTGGTCAAAGTTTTAAACCACGAAGGTGAAACAGTGACACATGGCAGTCCATACAAGTTCGGTATGTTGAACAGTCCTGAAATAAGTCACCTTGGGAAACTTCGCATAAGTCCCACTTGGTGAATCCAATTCTACTCTAACCTGTGGGGTTGGAAAGAAGACTGACCAGGCTACTGTAGGACAAAGTTTCAAACCTTGAGGAGCAGAAACTTCGGAGCTATAGAGAAACAAGATAAGTCAATTCTATAGAAGAAACTGGAGAAAAACTAGGGCTTCTTGTTTTGGGCACTTCCCTCCAGCAATCAGTTGAAAAAGGAGGACCATCAAACTCGCCCTAGGAAGGCGCATCTTTCTATGTAAAAGTTTCTCATTTTGTGGACTTTCAATTTTTGACCTACCACTATTGCCGAGAAAACTAGGGCATCAGATATTTTGCAGTTTTGTCCACAGTTTTGGGAAAATAAGTATGTTGCTCAACTCGCCTTAAGGAGCCACATCTTTCAATCCAATCAGATCTAAAAGATACCCAAGTTAAAAAATTAGGGTTTCTCTGCAAACCCTAGGTCCACCGAAAGCAGTCTTCTAGAAGAGCCTTCAAGCAAGCATCAAGTTGAAGCAATCTCACTGGTAAGTTCTATCCTCTCTATTTCCATTTGAGGTTCTCAATTTTTATCATGATGACAAACAGTACCAAGATTGGGGACAAGCTTCAAAGAGTCGGAGAACTTCTAAGCATGGAAGTACATAGTGCTTCTCATACTTGAAGAAGCATGACATGGAGAACTATGTCAAAGAAGAAGTTGCAGATCCAGACGGAGATGAAGTCGAAGCAAAGCAAAAGAAGGACCTAGTCAAAACAAAGATGAGTATTTCAGTCTCCATTGGATCTCACATGTATCATCCTTGAAGACTCCCAAGCATATGTTCAATGCAATGAGCAACTTGTAGGAAGATGACCTTGAGAACTCAACTCAAGGATGTGAAGGTGCAAATGTTAGAAAACATTCAATGTTACTTCACAAGGAGATATCAAGTCAAGGAGCAATTAGAAGCCATTGGAGACAATGTCAAAGAAGCAGAAGCATAGATTACAACTTTGAATGGTCTTCCAAGTTCAGTCAAGGGAGTTGTTCTAGAAGGAAGATTACCTATGGAGGAATGCATGTAAGAAGAAGATTGATTGATGGGAAGAAAAAAAAGAGATTGACAAATCCTAACAACTCATGCCAAGAAGAAGAAAGAACATTCCAACAAGGAATAAAAGGACTTCAGAAGAAGGACATCTCACAACTCAAATGTTCAGTTGTGATGAAAAAGGACACTTTGTGAAAGAATGTCCCAAGAAGAACGAATGGAAGGATGATATGATCAAGAAGTACCAGTCGATCATACAGAATGATGTTTGGATATGAGTTCGAGACAAAGGAAAGTTTTGTAAAGTATTCCAAATAGATCTACAAGATCAAGTATACACGAGATCGAAGTATCAAAAGATACAAAGCAAGGTTCGTGGTTTCTATCAGATAGAGAGAATCAATTATGGCAAGACACTACTCTAGGGGCTAGACACACCTCTTCAGTGGTGGATATTACACTAGACAGTTGGTGTACTCAAAGTAGAAGAACAAATCAAGCAACCTACAAGGTTTGAGACTCTTTACAAAGAACCACCTATGCATAGAAGGATTTGTACAAGCTCAATAGGCACCCATGGGATAGCACATACAATTACATGAGGAGCTTGAGGATCAACTAGAGTGATAGAGATCCCAACCCTTAATACAAGGTTGAAGATAGAAGCCTACGAAGGACAAGAAGCTCATATATGGGTGCAATAGAAAACTCGCAACAAAGTTCGAGATGAAGGATCTTGATATCTTGTAACCTCGACAGGTGACATAGATGGATACAAAGAAAATTAGTAGTAGAGGAGGCTACCTGTCACTCCAATGTCCTATTATAGAGAGTACAAGATGCAGAGGGAGGATGGTGCTCCACCTCAAAGGGAGTGACTATGGTAGATCTCAAACTTCGAGAATCTTGACATGATTCTTGGGATTAGAGGCCCTCAAAATCAAACGATAAAGTTGAACACATTGGTAGAGACTCCAGTAATTCAAGAAGACAGAGATCAAGAAGGAGTCTACTAAACAAACAAAGATAAGTATTTGAATTGTCGTTTCCTATATATCTAGTTGTCCAGTTATGTACATAGATATGTTCCTAGATTTAGGAAGTCTATTATGCATGTTAGAGTGTTTTACATTTATGAACAATTTACTGCTAATATGCATAGGATGGGTAAGTGGCTTATGTTGTTGTACAACATTCCATTGCTACTTATCTAGAATGAAACCTCTTTGTTGATATAGTGTCTTGGTAAAGATGGAAGGCATCTAGAAAGTTACCGTATGTATACAGGATATGAATGAATGTTGTATTAGCTGAAATAGTTGCATAATTATATAGCACATATCTTTATGCATACGAATTTTTCATCATGTTATGAAATGTTTCTAATCATACAACTGTATTTGACTTGTAGGAAGCATTGCATGCAATCACCTACAAGAGAAGAATGATGAAGTTGCGGATGTACGATGAAGTTGCGGATGTATGATGCAATTGCTGATGCACGAAAGAAGAATGATGCAAGTTGTGAATGTATGATGCAGTTGCAAATGCACAAAAGAAGAAATGATGAAGTTGAGGATGTACGATGCAGTTGCAGATGTACAAGAGAAGAATGATAAAGAACAAGTTGCAGAAGGGAGTTGTAAAGCTCAAGTATGTTCCTACAAAGGATCAGGTAGTTGATGTGTTAACTAAGCCTTTGTCTCGAGTAAAGTTTGAATACTTCCGTGACAAGCTTGGTGTAGTTCGAAAGGACCTTCCTCGAAAGGGGGAGCAGTGATGATGATGTTGTAATGGGATTGTATCATTCATAGACATTACTCCTAAAGTGATCCGCAAACTTTTGTCTCCACGATGTGGATGGGATTGTATCATCCCTGGACATTAGTCCTAACGTGATCCATAGACTTTTGTCTTGGTGATGTGGATGGGATTGTATCATCTTTCGACATTAGTCCTAAAGTGATCCGCATACTTTTGTCTCCGTGATATGGATGGGATTGTATCATCCCTGGACATTAGTCCTAAAGTGATCTGCATACTTTTGTCTCCGTGATGCGGATTGTATCATCCCTGGACATTAGTCCTAAAGTGCTCCACAAACTTTTGTCTCTGTGATGTGGATGGGATTGTATCATCCCTGGACATTACTCCTAAAGTGATCCGCAAACTTTTGTCTCCGTGTTGTGGATGGGATTGTGTCATCCCTGGACATTAGTCCTAAAGTGATCCGCAGACTTTTGTCTCTGTGATTTGGTTGGGATTGTATCATCCCTGGACATTGGTCCTAAAGTGATTCGCAGACTTTTGTCTCCGTGATGTGGTTGGGATTGTATCATCCCTGGACATCAATCCTAAAATGATCCGCAGACTTTTGTCTCCGTGATATGGTTAGGATTGTATCATCCCTGGACAATAGTCCTAAAGTGATCCTCAGACTTTTGTCTCAGTGATGTGATTAGGATTGCATCATCCTTGGACTTATGTCCTAAAGTGAGAGGGATTGATCATCCCGTAATTGGATCATGTGTTGTTGAGATGGTTGTTGAGATAAGTTTCAGTATTCTTCTACCGATATGACAGGTTCAGCATTTTCATACCGATGATATGGCAGGATCAATATTTCTATATTGATGTTGATAAGACAGGTTCAGTATTTCTATACTAATGTTGATAAAATAGTTTCAATATTTCTATACTGATGATGATGAGGTATTTTTAGTATTTCTATGTTGATATCAATGATGATGTTGCTTCAGCATTTGTATGTTGATGTTGATGATGTGGTTGTGGTCCCAACACTTTGTGTTGATGATGATCATGTTGTTTCAACATTTTTATGTTGTTGATGATGATGATGTTCCAACATATCTATGTGGATGATGATATAGCATTTATTGATGAGTAACATGCTAATGATGTTGTTGTTGTTTTAGTATTTACATACTGATGATGCAGATGATGGTGTTTCAGTATTTACATACTGATGTTGCAAATGATGTTTTAGTATTCACATACTAATGTTGAAGAAGAAGATTCAGTATTGGGATACTGATTTAGCAACAGAAGATTCAGTATTCGCATACTAATGTTGCAGAAGATGTTTCAGTATCCACATAATGATGTTGAAGAAGATGATTCAGTATCCACATACTGATGTTGCAGAAGATGATCCAGTACTCATAGAAGATGATTCAGTATCCACATACCGATGTTGCAGAAGATGATCCAGTACTCATAGAAGATGATTCAGTATCCACATACTGATGTTGCAAAAGATGATCCAATATTCATAGATGATTTAGTATTTACATATTGAGGTTGCAGAAGATGATCCAGTACTCATCGATGATTCAGTATTTACATACTGAGGTTGCAAAAAATGATCCAGCATTCTCATACTGAGATTGATAATGAAGATGCATGTTGTTGTTCCAAAATTTCCTATAACATATAGAGATTCACCAGTCAGTTGTACAACTGTGATGTTAGTTGTTGTTGATGTAGAATACCTTCCTAGTTAAGGGGGAGTGTTAAAGTATTGTAACTTTGGAAGATATTCTATTGTACTTTTGTTGTATTCTCCTTCGGGGATGTTATTCCTCTATTCAGAGATGTCCTTGATGTAATTGGTCATGTAAAAGTCATGAGGTAAGCCCTCTGTTGTAAGTCGGGGCAATAGTACCCTCAAAATTAATATATAACATGTATTTTGAGTCTCCCTAAGTAGGTCGGCCCTAATTAGGGAACCTAGCCAACCTAGTTAGTTAGTTGAGTCACTCACCTGATGAATATAAATAGCTGAGGCACCTCTCTCATTGTCACACAACTTACACTCAAGCATTGCACAAGAGAGAGAGAGAGAGAGAGAGAGAGAGAGAGAGAGAGAGTCTCTCGTGGAAGATGAGCAACTATTCTTGTTGCTTGGGTTTTACACTGTACTTGGTCGAATTCTATACTGAGGAAGTTTTCCTTTCACCGAGGAAAATCTTTGTGCTTGTCGTGTTGTTGTACTTGTCTTTCTTTCAGTGATCCTTTGCTTATGGTTATGATGTTATGATGCTAAATGTTTTAGATCTTGTATAACCATTAAAAAAATCTAACACTCTTTATGTTTTTGCTCAAATAATTTTGATGCATGTCTGGCACCTTCAATAGTTCTAAAATTCCACAATTTCAGTTCACTACAGACGCAATCCTTCAACCAACAGTTGTACATTTTTAGTAACTGCTCGTCTAAGAATCCAATCCATCTTGTTTCCAATACATCTCATTCGTGAGCATAATCATTTACATTTCCCTTTTTCTTTAGATTAACAAACTTGGTGTAAAGGTTTGTTGAAGAATATAACTTCGGAAGATATTCTTGTTGTACTTGTATTGTATTATTGTTCTGCCTCCTTCAGGAGATGTTATTGATGTACTTGGTCATGTAAAAGTCTTTGTAAGAATCAATGTAAACCTTCCTATTATCACATATACATTTGCAGCTGGGCTACCATGATGCAGCATGCAGATATATCTCTTATTCTATTCCGAGCTAATTTTCACATCGGGTTTAGCATGGATCATTACAGCTTCAGCCATTCCAAAGCCTTGTTCAATAAATTTTACCTGCCAGGACTAAGATTCATTGGTCCATTAAGATGATTTCAATAGTGACCTAGTTCATTTCAGCAAAGTAGCAGATCAGATGTGGTACACACAATTACAGAGGGGACCTATCAGATGGAGACAGGTATATATGGTGACATCGGGTATATGCTTCTTTGGTTTGATTTTTCTCTATGATGTATGTCAAACACCTATGCTTGTCATGTTTGGATGATTATGGTGACCTAAGCTTATATGTACTAATTCTTGAACTTGTGTTATGACTAATCAAGGGACTTGATGTGAAGACCGTTGCTCATGCCATGCTTGTACAAATAGTAAACCTTGGTGTTAGGTTGGTTCCATGTGTCATTTGTCCCCGTCCATCCAGTTCATCCGTTGTTGAATTTATCCCATGACTTAAACTGATTGAGACTTGTAAGATTGAAGATCTTTTCCCCATCTTGACCCCTGTGCATGATAGACTCCATGTTGTTATGTGCCTTTGGCTATGAAGTATGTAACTTAGCCAGTGTGGCTGGGTTCACTGGGAAATTCTCCTTTAGTCCTCAAAACAAGTGCTCCACCAAACAGTGTTGCTAAACACTAAAGCATCGGAACGCATAAGAGCTACATCTAAAGGATGCAAAAGTATAAATGTTTTAAAAGTAGTTAGTGGCCAAGGGGTTGAGCACTCATTCTTTGTATAATGTAAGGCTCATCTGCCCTCCACAGGGGCAGCAAGGAGAGGCAAACCCGTCGGGGCTATGGACTGCTCATTAGCAGCAGGTCTAGGCCTTAGTCATTTACTGGAGCCCAAAAGGATTTCCAGGGCACCTTCTCTTGTAGGCTGGCTACTATCTTATGTGAAATATGAAATGTATTGAAAAGGTTAATGATCAAAGGATGAGCACTCACTCTTTGTATAGTGTTCGGCTCATTTTCCCCCAAAGGGCAACAGGATGAGGCTAGCCTGCAAAAGTTATTCCTTTGTCAGTACTGGGGCCCAGAAGGCTTTCAGGGCACCTACCTTTGAAGGTTGACCTATGTTGCAAATTAGTGCAAAGGAAAACTTGCTAGAGTCTGAAGGAAACAAGCCCAAGTACTCTATCCACTTGTGAGAGACCTCAATCCCCTACTACTATCTGTCATGCATATGTCACTTTAGTAGAGTATATTGGTTATCAATTGGAGAGATCACTTAGTCAAAGTCAGTCAAAAGTCATTCCCTTTAGCCTTAGCCTTGTTTTTCATCCTCACCCAACAGTAGCACATTGTTTACACTTTGTAAGTAAGGCATCAACAAGCAGACTTCTAGAAAGTTCCGAGGTTGTTCAAAAGCATAGGTATATCTTTTACTATCATTATTATTGTCACCGTGATTACGAATAAGATTGATTTAAGCTTGGTTTGATATACACCATTGGAGCATTTCTTGCCCTGGATGCTTACAGGATTGTATTGATGCAGTATCTCACCTTCAGTTTGGGCACTTTGACCTAGTCAACCCACTTGATCAAGTCAAGCACGGTTCCCAAGGCAGTGGCTCAGAAAACAACATGGTCTATATTTGTTCCAGAAATGCCCAAGACCAATACTGCGGTTTCAGTTTTGAAAGTTTGGCCCCGGTTTTCCTTATAAGTGATTATTATCACTATTATTGGCCAAATGATCAAATTTTATTACAGATGGCAGCATGTTTGGTTCTCCTAGAGCAGTGCAGTGTTCCAAGGGGTATGAGTAGTCACTTATACCATTCTTCTGTGTCACCAGATCATCCATAGTAGTCATTTTGCCCCATTTCTCATCTTTGGATCGAGTTATGGTGGTTTTATCATTTTCCAGAAATTGTACTAGCAAAACTGAACTAGGAATCTCACTGAAAAAATCGATTTGGCCAATTGGGTCAAGGAAATGGCTTGGAACTTTGGCAGTTGGTGTGTCTCAGCATCCCGAACAGTCCTTCAACAGTTCTCAATCGGCATTTGTCTGGATTATTTTATTTGGCTCAGTCAGTGAGGAAAGCCCCCGGAGGGGCACACCCTCAGTTTGGCTAATGATGTATTTCATTGTTATATCATATGTTATGAAGTTGCAAAGGGGCCTAGGGTGAATTAAGCCCCTAGTGACCCCCTCTCATGTATTATCATGTCACACTTTTTGTTATATCATGACTTTCACCTAGGATAGGCGTCCTTGAGCAAAGTGTGCCACCCTTGTTGATGTGGTCACTTGATCCATGTATTGATCTTTGTATTGTTGATATCCACCGTTGATGATGTCTTAATATCAATCGTTGGATGATAGTTAGTTGAAATGTGGACACACTCTCAAACTATTTAAGAGAGGTGACCCCCCCCCATTGTATTCCATGAGCTCTAGCATAGGAATATTGAATAAAGATATTTGTCTGGGATTACATTCTAAATCTTGTTGATGACTTGATGACTTGATGATCGGCACTGTTGTTATTCTATACTAAGTTCGTTTTGGGATAGATCTTGCATTTTTTCCTTTACCATTTCGTCTACAGGATGAAGGAGGCGCGCTAGAGGAGGGCGCAGTTGTGGGGAAACTCACCGTGTCTCATCTCTCGAGTGTTCAATTCAGGGAGTAATTATTTCTTTATGAATTTTTACCGCTTGTCCTTTCTTTATTTTGAAGATCTCATTTATTGGTCTTACCATTTTATTTTCTCTGGTTTGGCGGGTTGAAGGAGGCGCTAGGGTCATTGGCTGATGCTGAACTCCATCAAGATCGTTTGCCGGAATACTCATTCAATCAAGAAAGCAACATTCTTCACCATCTCGGAGGTCATCTACAAAATCCAGGTATGTTTCCCATGTAAACCCCTCTCCGTTTAATTTCTACATGTATTCCCATCACTACTTTTACTGAAAAACTCTTCAATAGAACTAGGAAAAATAACCGAATCGATTTGCACTAGGAATATGCAAATTCGTCGATCTGGGTTTTGTCAGCCATCCCCCAAAACCTCTTCTTCCCGCTAAGCAACATCATTGGACTCTATCTTCCCATATCCAAGCACTGATCACTAGAGGAGAAAACTCCATCTCTGCCCTGCCAGCCAGTTTTCCCTTGTTTCTTTTTTCGGTTTTGCTTGGATTTTCATACTGTTGAATCTTTCATCCAAGTAGGTGTGTTGAAAGCCAATTTCTTCGTATCAAATCTCGTTCTGGGTATTTTCAATATTTCTGCTTAAATCCCCCCACGGTCCCGAGTTTTGATCGTTTGAACAAACACACCAACACTAGATCTGATTTAAACTCTTTAAGTCACTGATCCATTTCATTCGAGTAACATTTCTATAATTCTTAAGCACCCATACTCGAATAGTCCTTAACTTGTGGCTTATCCCTTAAATCTAGGGTTTCTAGCTCTCACCTTACGTATTCACATTTCTTGGCTTGATCTGGTGATTAGTTGTAGATCTGTGCCTTCAGGATATGGTCGGGTCTCCCCCATTGACACTTGGGCATTCAGTGGCATAAAGCGAAGGAAGTCTTAACTATCGTGACAACCATCCATCTTTTGGGGGTTAGAATTTCCATAGCTAACGGCTTTGGTTGCCCGTCCCCTCTACCATCCTTTACAAGATCACTCAACCGGGGCAACTACAAGATCCATGATAACACTTCCATTGTAATGCAGATCAATAGTACCCACAAGAAATATTATATAAATGTTATTTTGAGTCTCCCTAGACAAGTCAACCCTGTAAGAGTAACAAGTCGGCCCTGTTAGGTAAACAGGTCACTCACTTGATGAGTATAACTAGAGAGGGTGCTCCTCTCATTTCGACACAAACTCAGCTCAAGCAAATTCGCTAGAGAGAGAGAGAAGAACTAGTTTTCTGGAAGAGAAGAGTAGTTGCTTTATGAAGACATCTTATTCCTAGGTTTTCTATCTTGTCTTATTCTCGAGATATTTGTGTGGAGGAGCATCTAGCTCTTGGATTGTACTAGAAGGCATTGTTCTTGTTGACGGAATCTATACTAAAGAAGTTGTTAGGTTTTCTCCTTTGTGGTTGCCCAGATGAAAATCTATGTGTGTTCTACGTTGTTGTGCTTATCTTTCTTTCAGAGATCCTATTGCATATGATTATTGTGATATAATGCAAGTTGTTTGAAGATCTAATATAATAACATTGGAAACATTAAAATTCTAACAAGGTCGTCCTCTTCTTTATTAAGAAACCTCTTTTACAATGATATGGTGACCTTTTGCCAATAAAACAAATGAGCATCACAATTTCTGGCCCACCATAGGCACCAATCATAAGCTCCACCTTCTAAATTATAGAGATCATCATTATTTTTTCTCATTCACCAAGTGGACGATTTGATTCAAACATACCCTCCATTTTGTTGACCTATTCAATGGCCCATCTATGATCTTTTCCATCAGATTTCAGTAATTTGACTAATTTCTTTTTCATTTTGTGGTAATCTCAATCTATCTTGAAATGTTGAGTTATAAGTATTTCCTAAATGGGCTATCATATTAGTTTTTCTCATAGGTCTCCACTCGCCCTGAGGAGTCGAGATAATCAATCTGGAAACAATATTCACTAAACCAATATGAACTATACTTCAAATCTATTTAAAACTTGCAGCGCATGAAAATCCTTACTCAAACATGCATTCACACATGACACAGAATTCTACCCTGGAAACCCCAATGGGGAAAACCAGCAAATTGTGGGGTTTTCTTCTTTCTCGAGCCCAGAGTAAACAAATAAATATAGAAGAGGTACAAAATGAGTTATGATAATCAAGAAGATGAACCTAAAGGGCCAAAGCCCTGGATCTGCAGCAGTTGCACCTGCTGCCCTTGGAAAATGTGCCCCAAGTAGTATACCCTCACGTTGTATTTCTCAACCCAAACTCTATCAATCACTGAAAATTGTACTCTCTATCTAACTCTCTCAAGAATAATCCCTCAACTATCTGCTCTACTGTACACAGATCTGAAAATGAAACTACGTCCTCAAACACTGAAAAACGTCCCCAGCAGTTATAGTTGCATCCTCTCTGCTCAGAAAAACATCCTAGCTATTCTGCACTCAATCAGTCTCTGACTAATCACTGAAGACCTTTCTTCAGTCACTGAAGAATACCCTCAACTCTCTGGGCCCTCTCAGCCTCCCACACGTATGCAACAGCTCACTCACGTCCCACACGTGTGATGTGTTGCTGCTCAAGTCCTCCTCTAGTTGCTCACTCTGCAACTGTTGCTGCTCAAGTCCTCCTCCAGTTGCTCACTCTGCTACTGTTGTTGCTACTCTTCAGTCTCTGAAGATCCACAGTGAAGACTCTCTCTCTCACTGCCCTGATGATAGATCTCCTCACCCTCTGAGAATCTGATCTCTCACTGCCCTAAGGAATGCGCCCCTGGCTTTCTCAGATGGCACGCCCTCCTTTGGTCAATTGCTTTTCACAGCTGCTCTGATCTCTTGATGCACACAAAAGATGATTGACTTATGCACCCCAGTGCCTTTTTATAAGTCAACTTGAAATTAGGTCATCAAACGCTAATTAGGGTTCCAAAACCCTAATTTCACTTTTGGTGCCAAAAATCAAATTGCATGCATGCACTTTCACATGTAACTGGGAAAAGTGAGTAAATAGATAGCATGTCTCCCCCCCTGCCTGAGGTGATAAGTGCCTCCATGCCAGGGAGTCTGCATGGAGGACATCCTGAGTTACACCATAACTCAACACTCCCTCTTAGCGAGGGATGTCTGACCATAACTGATGCCCGAATCCAACAAGTCCTTAGCTGTAGTAATGTAAGTCCTAACTACCTTTGTTTCTCTCTGACCTGAAGTACTCTGATTCTCCTCCATCCTACTAGTCTCGGAAGGAGCCTCTCGCTCTCTCTCAGACCAAACCACTGATCCTCGGCTCAAACTACTTCTGAGTCTCTGCTGCAGCCAACCTTTGAAGCTATCATCAACTGAATCAACTGACCGGTACCTGACCTCCTTGACTTGAGATGATTCAGCTCGCTCCTGAGCTAAGTCCATCTCAGTCATCTCATACCAACTCAGTCTCTGGCTAGTACTAGTATGAGCATCTCGCTCTCCTCTCTGCCTTGTGGACTGACTCTCCAAAGGCACATCCAACCTGGGAGCTTCTAGCTCCAACTCCATCCCAAAGTTTGACGAGGACTCTGACAACCACCCAGTTGCTCCTGAAGTAGGTCTCCCCCACACCACATATTCACCATCAATCCTGTAACCCATCCACACTGGATCAACTCCCTTTGGATAGGTGAATATCAACCACCTATGAAACACTACAGAGAACCCAACAACATCCAATGTTGACATTGAGAGTATGCTCACTCTCAGTACTGGAATGAAGACGACTCCTAATACTTCCTCCATCAATGTCATCTTGAGAGAAGCCTCATGCTCTCTCTCTGTCTCTGACATTGATCCGTGTTCCAGACTCCCTCTGAAACGCTTCAGCTTTATCATGTAAACAGAAGAACTTGGTGCCTTGGAAAGCGTGCTAGATCTCTGGGAGAAACCCTCCATACTCAACAACTACAACTGTCTCTGAAGGAATGTGCCCCTCTGGCACGTGTGACCAATCTTACAACTACGCCCTCTGCTCTGCTCAGACCTCTGATGGAATCAAGTCAAGATCTTTGTCTAGGGAAGTGCACCCCTTCTCAATCTCTGAAATGTGTGCCCCTTTCTTCCTTTGCTATCCTAGCAACCGAAGAATGCATCCCCTATCTCAAGGATGCACCCCTCTGACTGTCCTCTGTCTGCTCAATAGAAATGCCCTCTGACAGTCACTCAATCTCTAAATGATCAAGGCACCCTCTCCTCAATCTCTGAAGAATATGCCTCATTTGAACAAGAATCACTCTGCTCTGCCACAGATCTAGCGCCTGCTCGCATGGATCTAATAGATCTATCTCAGATCTAGTCACCAATCTCACGGATCTGATAGATCTAATGTGACTCCACACAGATCTAGTACCTGCTCTCCAAATCTGATCCCTGATCTCATAGATCTGATAGATCTGACCTCTACACTCATAGATCTGAACCCTGCTCTTCATATCTAAGTAGATTTGATCTCTACCCTGCTGATACCAGCTAGATCTATCTCAGATCAAGATTTCAATTCTTCATATCTAAGTAGATTTGATCTCTACCCTGCTGATACCAGCTAGATCTATCTCAGATCAAGATTTCAATTCTTCAGATATGATGGATTTGACCTCTACAGTCACATATCTAAACCTTACTCTTCAAATTTGGTAGAATTGGTCACTCTCCGCAAATTTGACTCCTCCACTAAATCCTCACACAGATCTGGTATGTTGCTCGCAAATCTGAGTGTGAATTCCATCCTCTGCCATCTAACGAGGCTCTGATACCATATTAGTTTTTCTCAAAGGTCTCCACTCGCTCTGAGAAGTCGGGATAATCAATCTGGCAACAATATTCACTAAACCAATATGAACTATACTTCAAATCTATTTAAAACTTGCAGCACATGAAAAACCTTACTCAAACAGGCAATCACATATGATACAGAATTTTACCCTGGAAACCCCAATGGGGAGAACCAACAAATTCTGTGGCTTTCTACTTTCTCGAGCCCAGAGGAAACAAATAAATATAGAAGAGGTACGGAATGAGTTAAGATAATCAAGCAGATGAACCTAAAGGGCCAAATCCCTAGATCTACAAAGTTGCAGCTGCTGCCCTTGGAAAATGTGCCCCTAGTAGTTCACCCTCACGCTGGATTTCTCAACTCAAACTCTATCAGCCACTAAACACTGTACTCTTTGTCTAACTCTCTGAAGAATGCTCCCTCAGCTATCTGCTCTGCTCTGCACGGATCTAAAAGTGAAACTACGTCCTCAAACACTGAAAAACGTCCCCAGCAATTATAGTTGCGTCCTCTCTGCTCAGAAAAATGGCCCAGCTATTCTGCACTCGGTCAATCTTTAACTAATCATTGAAGACCTTTCCTTATTCACTGAAGAAGACCCTCAACTCTCTGGGCCTTCTCAGCCTCTCACACGTGTGCAGCAGCTCCCTCACATCCCACACGTGTGATGTGTTGTTGCTTACGCCATCCTCCAGCTGCTCACTATGCTACTGTTGTTGTTGCTCTTCAGTCTCTGAAGATGCACAGTGAAGACTCTCTCTCTCACTGCCCTGATGATAGATCTCCTCACTCTCTGAGAATCTGATCTCTCACTGCCCTCAGGAATGTGCCTCCAGCTTTGTCAGATGGCACGCCCTCTTTTGGTCAACTACTTCTCACAGCTGCTCTGATCTCCTGATGCACACAGAATATGATTGACTTATGCACCCCCAATGCCTTTTTATAAGTCAACTTGAAATTAGGTCACCAAACCCTAATTAGGGTTCCAAAACCCTAATTTCACTTTTGGTGCCAAAAATCAAATTGCATGCATGCACTTTTGCATGTAACTGGCAAAAGTGACTAGATACACAGCATGTCTTCATTGTTGGATCCATGACACATGGCAGAGTGCATCTCACACCCCCCCCCCCTGTCTGAGCTGATAAGTGCCTCCATGCCAAGCAGTGGGCATGGAGGACACCTTGAGTTACACCATAACTCAACATATCCCCGCATCTTCTCTATCCATTTCTTCTCTTCCTGAGAATGGAGAAAATTGAGGTGTCAATTGATCCAATTTCTGCATGATAGTTTTAAACTTGTTGTCAATTAAAAGATTTGATGCCTCTCCTTCATCCTTCTCCATTGCTCTTAAGGCATGTACATTGTGTATCGATCTTTAAATTCTTGCAATGCAGTATGCTATGTTCCTTGTTTGAAAAAGAATTATTTTATGTCTCCTATGTGTGTTCAATCTACTCTCAATGCCATCTAGACGAGATTTCAGAATTTTTGTCTTCTTTGTGATTATATAATTCCCTATTTATGTCATCATTGGTTAAAAATTTCTTCTTGCCTGATTCCATTTAAATTTCTGAATTTGCAATCATACCATATGGACTATGCAGAAGTACAGTCTGTGGAAGTACAGATCTGTGTTGATAGTACGGATTGTGTGGATTGTACAAAATGTACAGATCTGTATGGATGGTACAGACTATAGATCTGTGTGGATAAGCTGCTATATAGAAATCCTTGCACCCTTCAACCAATGCATGCAGATTAGCAAGCTCTGAAACCAGTGTAGCAAAAATGCATAAACGTTATTTTATAAAAATATATCAATATTTAAATGAGTAACTGTTCAATAAATATGATGAAGTGTTGATTAAGTTGTCATTGATGCCAATGGTGTCTGGTCATTGATGCCAACTGTTGAGTCCTTGGTGCCCCTTGTGGAGCCCCTGATGGTTAGTGTTTAGTTTGTGGTTGTTTGTGTCAGAGGAGCCCTTTTGACCTTGTCCAAGCCCAAGATTGAAGCCCTTGGAGGCCTTGGAACAATGACAAAAGCCCTGGTTACCCACTGACTTGGTCAAGTGCCCCTAAGTTGTATCTTGGTCCCATTTGAGTCCATTGTCGAGTTCTTTACTCCTGGTTGATCTTTGGTTACCGGTCTTTGTGTTGCTTGTTATGCTTGTACTTGTTTTGATCTCTTGATTGGTTGTTGGATGGATGATGTGGATCATGTGTAAGTCCTTGATGTGTTGATGGTGAAGCCCATTGCTTGCAGTGGATGGTCAGAGTTTGTTAAGTTCTTGTGTGGTCCTTTAGTCCACAAGCTTAGATCTTGATCCTCTTGCATGTCGAGACTTAGGTCTTGGAACCCACACTTATGGTGGTATGTTGGAACCCATTATTATGGGGTCCTTGGTGTCCTTGAAAGTTTAGGTCTTGAACCCACATATATGGTGGTTTGATGTCCCTTGGACGCGATATGGTCATTGGCATGTAGTAGCCTTGTGATCATGCATATGAATCCCATAAGGTGTTGCAAACTAGTGGTGAGGTCTTTGTACCCCTATTTTGGGGTGTTGGTACTCTTATGGTGATGAATATATATAGGGAAACCATTGGATATGTTTTTAATGATATGGAGATCTTGAACCATGATGATGTATGGTCCTATTTGTGGTTATATGGCTATTGGGATGTAGATGGAGGTAGAGCCCACGTACATTCCTTGATATGTTGAAGAATACTTTGAAGAAGACTTTGAAACTCTTGTAGTTGGTGGTATAGTCATTGGCACCCTCATGTGTGGGGTCTTTGATGTCCTGGACATATTGAAGAATTTAAGGGTATTAGACCAAGAATTTGCAAATAAACCCATCATAGGGAGATAGTCCTCGTCAATCCATTTTCGTTGATATGTGGAGCATCTTCTAACTCCTTACGGTTGAAGAAATATGAATTTTTGAAGTTGGTGTACCCTGTTAGACACAATGGCTTACCGAGAGGGGGGGGTGAATCGGTAAGCTTGGACTTACTTTAATTTTCACTTGTTCAAGCTCTAAATCTTAAGTCATCATTTCACATTCAATTCAACATCATATCCATCAATAGACTATGCATCAATAATCAATTCATTCATCAAATAAAAAGCATAATCATCAACACATTGCACAAGAGTCACAAGATATAATGTTTGTAATATTTTTGTATTTTAACGGCTGCAACCGTGAGGTAAATCAACACCTACTGATACAGAAGCACCTACTTCTATCCAAGACTTTGCTTGGTCTTTTCTTAAATCCTACTAAGAAAATAGTTACAAGACCCAGCTTGTATTTATACACACATTCTTATCACATATGTCAATCACTTATCTGTGACTCTGTCAAGTCAATGTCTGCTACTGCCCACAATATCTACTCATCAATCAATCACTGTCAAATCAATCACTGCCAACACATTATTCAATATAGCCTTTTCTCATTCTTTGTACATGCCTATCATGCTGCCTAGATCATCATTCAGCATTCTCATCACCATCTAACCATTCATCACCAAGGCAGTCTCTGTCACATCAACATTCTGTCCACCAGCATCATGTCTTCATCACAGGCAGTCTTCATGCTACATATCATCAAAATGTTCAGCATCATGTCATCATATCAGCATTATACATCATAGTACTATCTATGTCATCAAGCTGTCTCTATCGTTGCCCTGAAAACACTACCTTCATGTTGCTCCCACTGTTTCAAAACATCAAGCATATCCAGCTACCCAGAAATCAAGTCATCTCATCGATTTGAATTCTATCCATTTCTGCCCATCAAGCTGCTGCCCTAGATCATTCTGCTTGTATGCAATATCAATAGTTTGTTCATCATTTGTAGCCCCAAAAACGTCTTCATCAAGTTATCATATCACTGTAGGCCACTGTGTAGTCACTAAGTGCTTACCATATCAATGTATACAGACCCAGTCATCACTGTGTGGTCATAGCTTGTCTTCATGTCACTGTATGCTTCTGTGTAGTGACTTTTGACTACTGCCTAATTCCTGCTCATTGGTATTCAACAAAGCTTCAACTTGACTACCTCACAACTTTACAAACTTAGATGCTCAGTGATTTGGTTCGTGGATAACTTGCTAGGTCACAAAAATATAAAGTGTTGTTGCTGGTGTTTTAATTCTACTCCAAAGCAGACTGAATTTTCTTCAGTCAATCCACATCACAGATGCCAGTCTACTAGGAGGTTTGCTAGCTGAGTTTGCTGCCTAAATTAGGGAGAAAAGATCCCAAAAAAAAAGAAAGCAACAGTGCTGCAAACATCTACCTCAGGAGCAGTCCGAATTTCAAAGCTGAAATGATGACTTCTACTACGGCCACCTCAAGAGATTCAAGAGATTTTGGTTCTTTTTATAACTTGACAATTATATAGAAAGATGCCAAAATGCAATAATCAAGCTAGCAATTAGTGTTTATACTAAGGAACAACTAGCAATTAGTGGAAATGAAAGCTAAGTCTAATTAAAGAACTAAGCTAAGTGCTCAAAATTAAAACTACACTAAGAAAACATGAAAAAGAACACAAGACACACTTCCCCCAAATAAGGGAAGTAGAAAAGATGAGAGACTTGCTCCCACTTAGACCTTTTTATTAGTCTTTTACAATGATCATGGTGACTTGTTCTTTGCTTCTTGGAAGAACAGGGAAAGAAGGGGATGAAAGAAGAGGGAGAAAGTCTTTTTGTTCTTCTGCACTTCTTGTTTGTTTGTGGCCTTTGGGCTCTCCTTCACCTGCCTGAAACTAAGGGCTCTAAACACACACTTGTTATGATATTAGTTTATAAAAAATAATTTGAAATTAGATCTACAAACTAGATAGAGAAAACTACTCAAACTTTACCCAAAAGAAGGAAGAAAAGATGAGTGAAAAAGTTAAGGCAAGAGAGGTGGAAGAGGGGTGAAGAGAGGACAAAAGGAAAGTCAAAGAAGGCTGAAAACTAAGGGAAAAAGAGGGCTGCAAATCGAAGAAAGAAGGCTGCAAATAATGATGAAGATGGCTGAAAGTACAGCCCAAAAGATGGCCATGAAAGAGGATGAAAAGGGCTGCAAAAGGTGAAGAAAGAGGACGAAATAGGGCTGTCCAAAAGGTAAAAAAGCAAGGAAAAGTGGACAACGAAGGATAGGAAAGAATGGCTGCAATAAAAAGGCCAAAAAGGCTGCAAATAACAAACAGGGCAGCCAACCGGGGCAAAGGCTTGGTGAATGAATTTTCACTTTAGCCCAAACCGTGCCCTAACCCAATAAAATAAAGATTTTATGAATTTTGAAAGATGAATAATGATGAAAACAAACACTCAAACCTGTGATACTTTGATGGCGTTTGGATTCGTTTGAAGCTTGAAAATCCGAAAGTTTCCTTGGCTTCGAGAGGAGAGGATGCACCTGAGCTCAAACTCCTACTCGCTTCAATGAGATAACCTGCACAATTTCAACTCAACACTTGCAAGAAATGGATTAAATCATGTATGTTTGGTTAATAAAAATATGAAAGAGCATATCATATAACTGAATAATCAATACTACTTTTAATTCATAAGAAAAAAACCATAAAAGATTAAGTTGGAACATCAAATAATCAATCTTACGTGCTTATAGAAACCTTCTAAAGCATGAGCTATTATCCAATCCTAAGCAAGAAAAGAAAGAAATTGAAACATTTCACCTCATTCGCCAAGTATTCATCCACATTAGCAAACCATGTATGCCTCCAAAGCCTTAAAATTTTATTCCACGATTGCAAAAGCAACAAGCATTACAAAGTTTGGACAGAGTTTCTCTACATAAAAATTCATTCGAATAGAGCTAAAGGAGCCTCTATTTATACAATGAGAGAGTGCTAAAACCCTAAAACCAAAAATCCAAACCTAACCGGCTTAGCCATAACCTGAGATCCAAAACCTAACAATAAGAGCTGGGAGTGAGGGGAGGACACCACTTAGGCAAGGCGCCCCCACTCCAACACTAGCACTGTAAACCAAACCACAATGGAGACCACACGTGTGGAAGGCGCCCCTGCAAAAGAGGAAAGGCGTGAGCTGAAGAGAGGCATCTGGATGTAGGTAAAACCACTTCTTAGGTTTGGATGAAGCCCCTGCTAGGTCTGGGAAGGCCACTAATGGTGCAAGCTTCAGTCTTTACCTCGATCAAATCATCGGACCAATGAGTGCTCTCCATCTCATTCTTTAGCTGGAGATGACAAATCTGCTAACTGAATATAAATTAATTGCTCACTGAATGCTCACTGACGCTGAGTTATGACAACTCCAAACATCATAAATGCCCAATGAGATGTCATTTAGCCTTTTATTTCGCTGAATTTGGATTAATTTGGAGAGTTTTAATTTTCTCCAAAATAATCATTTTTTAATAAAAATTTATTTTCTTCCTCAAAACTGACTTTTTTGAGAAAAAGTGCATTATGTGTCTGATTGATGATCTGAAAGTTGGCTATGACTGGCTGGCCGATCAAGTATGATTTTTGGCTTAAGGTTAGAGCCTTCAATCACTGAATTCGGGGTCCAGATGACCGACTTATTACAAACAGGTTTTTTCCATTTAACTTATTGAAAAATTAACCCAAAAAACTTAGGAAAATAATTAAAAAATTAAAAAATAATTTTTTCCCCGTTCGAAAAAGATTTTTTCGAAAAAATTTTATATGTCCACATGACTTAGGACATGACCATGCTCTACCTAAATAATGCCTAGTAGGTTTATAACACTCAGTTGGGCTCTAATAACCCCCCAAGGCCCAAAATTCAACATCGGGCATTCCAACTTTGAAGGAAGCGGGAGAAAACCTCATCAATTATACTCGGCTGAAGGCAAAGCATAATTGTCAGGAGCAAAAAACTCCCTAGAATACCTTATTTGAGATTCTACGTCTCAGGAGACCGAACCACTCAAAAAATACCCTACTAGTACATTTTATTACAAACCCCGCGGGCCCATGGTCAAAATTATTCAAATCAAAAACTGGCTAGCCAATACTGGCTAGACATGAAGACGGATCAACTGATACACTGGAATCAGACTTTGAACAAGTCTGTCAACCGGCGGCTCCTCAGGTAACCCAACTATGGTACAAAAAGTTGGTAACATCTGGCTCCAACTGTGGGACAGGTATTTGTTTGATCTATTGATCAAAAAGAGTGCTTGAGAATCCAGGAATCTCTGGTACCTACATGAAAACAGAAGTGTCTCAGGTCCATGTATATGATAAAAATAAGCCATGATGAAATACCCAAAATATTTTTGCTTTTTCCGAAATAAAGTACATGAAAATAAACTTTTTCTTTTTCAGCATATATAAATGAAATATAATACAGGTGCTAATATACAAAAGGAAAGAGCTTTGATACAACATTCTGCAAAGTTATGATACATAAAATATGATGCAAAAATAAAGTACATAAAATACAACAAGGATGAGTTTAGAAAAGCCCTGTGATGACCCCTTGGTCATCTTGGAGGTTGTTTCGATAAAAGGGCTTCAAGTGTTGGCCGTTCATGGGCAGGTTTAATATTTCTCCATCCATGGTGTTAAGGAGAAAGGAATTGGTGCCAGCTGTGTCACGGATGATAAACGGGCCTTTCCAAAGGCTGTCAAATTTCCCATGCTTCCCAGGCTTCTCCCTTCTCTTATCCCATAAGAAAACAGTATCTCCGATTTGGAAAGATCTCGGCCTGGCTGACTTATCAAAAGTGCCCTTCATACTTTCTTGATGTCTGAGTGACTGATCAAGGGCAGCTCTTCGGGATTCATCCAATTTTATAATCTGATTGATTCTCTACTCCATTTCTGCCTGTTCTGTGCCATATTCACTTAACATCCTGAAGATCGAAATCTGCATGCTGACCGGAAGGGTGGCTGTGAGTCCATACACCAGCTCAAAAGGTGACTTTCCCGTTGAGTTCTTCTTGGTGATTCTATCCGCCCACACTGCATACTTAATTTTGCTATCCCATGATCTCTTATTATCCCCCACAGTCTTCTTGAGGATAGACATTAAATTTTTATTGGTGGACTTAGCAAGTCCATTGCCCTGTGGGTAATAATCAGATGAGTGGGATAGGATAATGCCATATTTGAAACATAAGTCATTGACTTTTTCGGAACTAAAGGCTTTGGCATTATCAGTCGTTATCTTAAGGGGAGTTCCGAATCTAGTGATGATTCTTTCCTCGATGAAGTCTATAACAACCTTCTCAGTGGCAGTCTTAGTGGGTATAGCCTCTACCCACTTGGTGAGATAATCGGTTGCTGTGAGAATCCAGCAAAAACCGTTGCTAGAGTTATCCTTAAATTTTCCAATAAAATCAAGCCCCCACTACTGAAAAGGGGCAAGGACAACAACCGGGGCAAGGGGAAGAGCTGCCAACTTCAACGTCCCAGTGAAAAGCTGACATCCCTGGCAACACTTGACATGCTTGTGAGCATCCGCAAAAATGGTTGGCCAGTAATATCCAGCTCTCTGAATTTTGTGGGCAGTTGTATTTGCTGCATAATTGCCTCCACAAAATCCTGAGTGAAACTCTGCTAATATCTTCTTAGAATCCTGTTCGTTAATGCACTTAAATATGATACCATCTGGGTTCCTCCAACCCAGACCCTCTTGGGTAAGGCAATACCTAGCAGTCTTAAGTCTCAAAGCCCTACGCTTGTGTCATTTGAGGTGATCAGGGGCATGTGAGATGGAGAAGGAAGAAGATGATGTCGGAATACCAATGATTATCAAGCTCTTGAAGGGCAGGAGTCACGGTAGGCTGAGGGATATCGTTTTCTGCAATCATTTCAATGGTTTCTTCGTTTTTTTGAGTAAGCATTCTAGCGAGGCCTTGTCCCTTGATCAATTTAGTGGACTTTATTTCCAGGTCATACTCCTGGATCTTGGACACCCATGTTCCCCTTATTCCTAAACAATCCTTTTGAGAAAGGATATCCTTAACCGCAGTGTGGGAAACATATCCGATAACCTTGGAATACCCGATATAAGTCCTGAAATGTTTTAATGATTTGACTAAGGCATAAGCTTGCTTCTCCATGATGGTATACTTAAGTTTGGAATTCTGCAAGGCTCTACTCATGAATGCTATAGGTTGCTCAAACCCTTCAATGTTCTTTTGGAGCAATACACCAGCAATGGTGTCTTCAGAAGCAAATGAAAAGATCATAAAATCCTTTGCGTAATCTGGGCTGACTAAGACCGGAGACCTGGTAATGGCATTCTTTATTGAATCAAATGCTTTCCTTCCT
Source organism: Pseudotsuga menziesii (assembly GCA_001517045.1). Classification (NCBI taxonomy): domain Eukaryota; kingdom Viridiplantae; phylum Streptophyta; class Pinopsida; order Pinales; family Pinaceae; genus Pseudotsuga; species Pseudotsuga menziesii. Next base: position 51,290 of record LPNX010372850.1, on the reverse strand, counting down.
TCACTGGTCCACACAAACTTGGCATTTTTCTTAAGTAAGGCTTGCACAGGCTTCATTAATTCAGCCAAGTTTGGAATGAATCTTCTGATAAAATTTATATGACCGTTGAAGGACAGAAGGGCTTTAACATTCTTAGGGAGGGGGATCTTTCTTATGGCAGGGGATCTTTCTTATGGCCTCTACTCTTTCAGGATCAATTTTGACACCGTCCTTGTTGATGATGTGTCCTAAGAGTTTTCCCTCTTCTATGCCCAACACCGACTTAGCCAAATTCAAAGAAATGCCATACTTCCTACACCGCTCGAAAATCTGCCTGAGATGACCAACATGGCTGGATCTTTCCTTTGAAAAAACAGTGAGATCATCTTGATATATCTCAATGACTTTGCCAATCAACTCCTTGAAAGCATAATCCATGGCCCTTTGGAAAGTAGCTCCTGCGTTCAAAAGGCCAAAGGGCATTCTCAGATATTTAAAAGTGCCCCAAGGAGTTGTGAAGGTGGTCTTATGCCTATCTTCCTCTTGAATGACTACTTGATTATAGCCTGAAAAACCATCCAGCATCGACATCATGCTCGATCCAGTGACCCGTTGGAGGAGGGTCTCCATGTTGGGGAGGGGGTAATTGTCCTTCTGACATGCTATGTTTAGATTCCTGAAATCTATACATATTCTTATGCTCCCGTTCTTCTTTCTAACTATGACTAAGTTAGAGCACCACGTTGAATGTCTTGTAGGAGCTATTATTCCTGCTGCTAGCATTTTTTCTAACTCCTTTTTAATTATTGGTGCTAACTTAGGATATATTTGCCTAAATTTTTGTCTGAAAGGCTTGCCTTTTTTACATTCTGGCCTTAAGGGAATAGTATGTTGAAATACATCTTCCCTATAAGCTTTGAGCTCTTCATAAGTAAAGGCAAATACATCCCTATACTCTTTGACCAAATTTATGAGGCTATTCCTTTCTTTTTCAGAAGTACCTTTTCCAATTTTTATAATTTTAGGTTTTGTTTCCATCCCAATGTTGATTTCAATGTAATCTCCGGGTTTCATCTGCTCAACATTGCTTTTTCTTCTGTCCTGTCTGTCAAAGATGTTTTCTAAGGCAACTAGACCACGTGGGACAGGATTGTTAAATTGGTCACCTTCTCCATAATATTCTTTGTTTTCTTCCTGATCCTTTACTTTAAAGTCAAGGAATTCATCGACATTATGAATGAATCTCAAAATCTGCTCATCGTCTTTGAAGACCTGTCAATGTTCAACATTATCAGGAGCAGAAAGTCTGAAGTTAATCTCTAAAGGACAATCCCCCTCTAACATCTCATCCGATGGCTGAAGAGTTGACGCTTAAACTGCAAGCTTATCGGAGGCACTATTCTGATCTCTAGGGACTGCTTCTATGTTAAGGGCATCAAAGTATTCCATTGTATCCCAGATTGCATTTCTATATTTCTTAAGTCTTTGACACTTACATGCAAACTGACCCTTAACTTGTTGGACAATTAAATCAGAGTCCCCTTTAATATCAAGCAACTTAATCCCCATGTCTTTGGCAATCTCAATGCCCAGTAGAAGTGCCTCATACTCCGCCACATTGTTAGTTGCTTCGAATTCCCATCTGAAAGCAAAGTTGAAAACCTTACCCTCTGGTGAAACAATGACAACACCAGCCCCCTTGCCCGTTTTAGAGTAAGCACCATGAAAATTCATTCTCCACAACTCACTAAGTTTTTCGGTCTTCATCTCTTCTTGGATGGGTTGCAAGAAGGTGGAGTTGATTTGATAGGAATCGTTTTCATCAGTGTGGTAAGCATACTCATTCATTGGTCTTTGAGGGTTTTCAACATGGTGTCTTTTTTCCTTCTCAGAATACAACTTAACAAGTGAAAACTCTGACGCTGGTACGGTGGCATAGGTCCAATCCATCTGTATTGATCCTCCCAAAGTAGCACCCCATTTCCTAGAAAGCAACATATCCCATTTGTCCGAAACATCAATAACCAGAATATCCATTGTGATCTGGATATCTGGATACTTGGCCAATCTGACTAACTGGTTCTCAATCATCCCTTTGACCTTAACTAGTCTAGAGTCCATGGCACATACATTCTAGTATGGCCTCGTGGTTCTTAAGTTAAGCTGCTGCATGACTTTTTTGGTCATGATGCTGGAACTAGACTCTGAGTCTAACATACAATTGTGTAGAAGAAGATCACCCATCATCAATGATACGTAAAAAGGGGGATGATCTTCTTTTCTTGGGTCCCTGGTATGTAGAACTATAGGTGGATCGTCAAAGACATTATTTGAAATTCGCTCCACAGTATCAGAAAAAAGTGACTTTTTTGGGGGTAAGGGGCTTTATAGAGTTTGAAGGACTTTCTTCATTTTGAGAATCAACATTACTCGGAGGATCTAGGATTTTCAAAAGTCACTCTCTTTGGCCAGGGATTTTACATAATTCAAGGACTGGAACAGGGACTTTTGTATTCGTTAGCCAATTACCTAAGTCAAAACTTAAATCAACAATTTCTTTAGTTTCTACTTCTTTGGGAGGATTAGGAGTTGTTACCTTAGAAATATTCTGTGCAGAAGACCCCTTTCTTTGACAAGTTATTCCCTTGAAGTTCTGCGTGTTGTTGATCTACTCGGCTGAAGGCATCTCACCATAGTACTGAGTCAAGTTGTCAACTTTCTTTTCATAACGATTGGCCTGTGGCCAATTTCTTATGGGGATGTTAGGGATGTCATCTATGTTGTTGATAAAATCAAGCTCGCTTGTCGACGTATTCGGACCACAACCTTCAGGGTGACCATGCTCCAGAACATAGCACACATAGTGGCAGCCAGATTCCTCATGGAAATCTCTGCATGCTCTGCAAAATGGTTTCTACTGCTCAACCATGTTAGCGGCCTCTAGCTGATGGCGAGGCCTCTGCTCATGGTTGGGAGGCTTTCTTTGCCAAGTTGGCTTGGCATGAAAGGTTATAGGAGCAGGCTAAGTTTGAGTTCTTTCCATTGTTATCACCCTATTTTGAATCTCCTTCAACTGCGCTAAGTGTTTCTGTTCTGCTTCCTCCATATTCTTCTTCATCTCCCTTTTCATTTCAATCATTTGTTTTTCATAGGCATCCTTCATAGCTGATAAAGGATCCTTGTCTTTAGGTTCACTAATTTTCAAAGGGGTTGAAGACCTTGAATAACCGTGGAAGTTAGATTCACCAGATGATTGCATATTCTTGTCAATTTTGACCGCCAAACCCTGAGCTAGAAGTAAAGTAGCCAACTCCTTATCTCTAATCTGGTACTAGATTTTGACACTTAATGCTTCGATGTAATAGTCCAAAACAGAAGCTGCTGGAGGAAAATAAGTGGCAGGGATGGAATTTGCTAATTCAGTGAACCTGTTGTTGAACTCATCCATTGTTTCAGTTTCGGACTTCTTCATGCTGGTCAAAGCCGCTACTAGATGTCTAGGCTCCTTTTTGCTACCAAACTTTCCAAGGAAAGCAGTCTTGAAGTCCGCTAAGGTGGTGAAAGAGTTGTCCGGAAAATTGTCATACCAGTTGCCAGCCTTGCCATCCAAAGACAAGGCAAACAAGGTCATGTACACATCTTCATGCCTGTCAGTACCCCTGACATGGGCGCCATAGTGTCTGGTGAAATTTCTGATATGTTGCTCAGCAGAGAGGGAGGCATCAGTGCCATTAAATGTCGTAAGTTTGTCGATAGCTTTGTCAAGGATGTCATGGGGATGACCTGCTATCTGAGCAAAGTTGAGTTGAGTAAAGAACTCACCCATTGTGTCAAGGAAACAGTTATTGCTTTGCAAATTTTCTAAATTTTCTGGAAATAAAAGATGGATGTCTGAAACAAACTCAGATCCAAGTTCTGTAAGGATCCTACGAGAAGCTAGTTTGCTCAGTCTCCTCCTATAGACTTTTTCAGGGTCAGGGATGAAATCGAACAAACCTTCAGAGTTTCTTCTAGTAGAGTACCTTGAGGTGTTAATTAACAGTGGAGTCGCCAGGTGGACTTAAGTCTAATTTTGGAGAGAGATTAGACTAACAATCTAGCAAAAAGGGGAAAAAAGGGGAAAAAAGGTAAAAACTAAAAGAAACAAAGGTCGTCCAGGAACAAAAGATTTGTCCGCGGCAGCGGCGCCAAAAGATGTTGTCTGTCGATTGCACACCAACAGCAGAAATCTAATGAAAGTTGTCTCCTCACTTAAAAAAGTGGGAGAGGTGTGACCTTGGGGGCAAGCACAAAGCTAGGTACTGTCACCTACTCCTAGCTCTTTCGTTTAGGCTAACTCCTAACGAAGCCAAGGGGGGTAGTCCCTACAAAAGAGTTTTCTAAGGCTCTTAAGGTTGTTAAAGTGTTTTACTTAGTTGCGAATGCAGATGGGTATTACTTAGGAGTTTATTATGATTTGAAGTGTTTGTTTATTAAAAGAATGACAATTAATCAGAAGCAATCCACGTTGCTAATAAGAGATTACACAGATAAGCAAAGATTCTAGACTTTTAACCAAGCATTCAGATATAACAATTAAAGTGAACCATAGACAATTGATCAAGATAGATAATTATTCAAATATAACCAAGGACCAGTGCCTTATGGAGTCAACAAAATGCGTGAATAAAGTGAAAAGTCTAGGAATTAAGCTAGTGAGTATTAGATAGTGCGAGTGCTCTTGGTAGGTTTTAAAAGATTTTAACAGTGATCTTGCTTAAGGTGTCTGGATATCCTAACCGGAAATACCTTCAATGGCTCCGTTCGAAGACATGACGGACCTGTCTGGGATCACAGCTAGGTGTTCAATAACTTAACCAACTGTGCCCAGATTGGGTTGCCCGACGCCCACACTTGGAATTTGCCCACTTGCCTCAGTATTTAATCGAAACAACGCCGGTGCATTGGTTATGGGGGTAAAAGTTTTAATTAAGTTACTCTTGTGCAAACTTAACAAGTCCGTTCACCGTTCTGAGTACGAGCCCAACCCGAAAGTCGGCAGAGCATACTAGGTGAAGGATGATCAACGAAGTTAATTAATTATGGGGTGTGTGTGTTGAAGGTTTTATTAAGTTAATTAATTAGACTCTTCGATAGAGAGCGCTCTTGACCTTGTCTTATGACAGAGGTTCAAGAGTCTTATCTAATCTAAATGAGACTAATGTAGGGATTATGCAAACTAGAGATGCTCTCCGATAGAGAGTGCTCTTGACTTGTGTTTCTGCAAGTTCAAGAGTCTTACTGAAGAATTGATTGATTAAACAAACAACATAAACATGAAGCAAAGATGGTTTATTAAACTCTTCGACAGAGAGCACTCTTGATCCACCTTATGGTGAGATTCAAGAGATTTTGGTTCTTTTTGTGATTTGACAATTATATAGAAAGATGCCAAAATGCAATAATCAATCTAGCAATTAGTGTTTATACTAAGGAACAACTAGCAATTGGTGGAAATGAAAGCTAAGTCTAATTAAAGAACTAAGCTAAGTGCTCAAAATTAAAACTACACTAAGAAAACATGAAAAAGAACACAAGACACACTTCCCCCAAATAGGGGAAGTAGAAAAGATGAGAGACTTGCTCCCACTTAGCCCTTTTTATTAGTCTTTTACAATGATCATGGTGACTTGTTCTTTGCTTCTTGGAAGAACAGGGAAAAAAGGGGATGAAAGAAGAGGGAGAAAGTCTTTTTGTTCTTCTGCACTTCTTGTTTGTTTGTGGCCTTTGGGCTCTCCTTCGCCTGCCTGAAACTAAGAGCTCTAGACACACACTTGTTATGATATTAGTTTATAAAAAATAATTTGAAATTAGATCTACAAACTAGACAGAAAAAACTACTCAAACTTTACCCAAAAGAAGGAAGAAAAGATGAGTGAAAAAGGTAAGGCAAGAGAGGTGGAAGAGGGGTGAAAAGAAGACACAAGGAAAGTCAAAGAAGGCTGGAAACTAAGGGAAAAAGAGGGCTGCAAATCGAAGAAAGAAGGCTGCAAATAATGATGAAGAAGGCTGAGAGTACAGCCCAAAAGATGGCCACAAAAGAGGATGAAAAGGGGCTGCAAAAGGTGAAGAAAGAGAACAAAAGAGGGCTGTCCAAAAGGTAAAAAAGTGAGGAAAAATGGACAACGAAGGATAGGAAAGAATGGCTGCAATAAAAAGGCCAAAAAGGCTGCAAATAACAAACAGGGCAGCCAACTGGGGCAAAGGCTTGGTGAATGAATGTTCACTTTAGCCCAAACCGTGCCCTAACCCAAGAAAATAAAGATTTTATAAATTTTGAAAGATGAATAATGATGAAAGCAAACACTCAAACCTGTGATACTTTGATGGCATTTGGATTCGTTTGAAGCTTGAAAATCCAGAAGTTTCCTTAGCTTCAAGAGGAAAGGATGCACTTGAGCTCAAACTCCTACTCGCTTCAATGAGATAACCTGCACAATTTCAACTCAACACTTGCAAGAAATGAATTAGATCATGTATGTTTGGTTAATAAAAATATGAAAGAGCATATCATATAACTGAATAATCAATACTACTTTTAATTCATAAGAACAAAACCATAAAATATTAAGTTGGAACATCAAATAATCAATCTTACGTGCTTATAGAAGCCTTCTAAAGCATGAGCTATTATCCAATCCTAAGCAAGAAAAGAAAGAAATTGAAACATTTCACCTCATTCGCCAAGTATTCATCCACATTAGCAAACCATGTATGCCTCCAAAGCCTTAAAATTTTATTCCACGGTTGCAAAAGCAACAAGCATTACAGAGTTTGGACAGAGTTTCTCTACATAAAAATCCATTCGAATAGAGCTAAAGGAGCCTCTATTTATACAATGAAAGAGTGCTAAAATCATAAAACCAAAAATCCAAACCTAACCGGCTTAGCCATAACCTGAGATCCAAAACCTAACAATAAGAGCTGGGAGTGAGGGGAGGCCTCCACCTAGGCAAGGCGCCCCCACTCCAACAATAGCACTGTAAACCAGACCACAATGGAGAGCACACGTGTGGAAGGCGCCCCTGCTGAAGAGGAAAGGCGTGAGCTGAAGAGAGGCATCTGGATGTAGGTAAAACCACTTCTTAGATTTGGATGAAGCCCCTGCTAGGTCTGGGAAGGCCACTGATGGTGCAAGCTTCAGTCTTTACCTCGATCAAATTATCGGACCAATGAGTGCTCTCCATCTCATTCTTTAGCTGGAGATGACAAATCTGCTAACTGAATATAAATTAATTGCTCACTGAATGCTCACTGAAGCTGAGTTATGACAACTCCAAACATCATAAAAGCCCAATGAGATGTCATTTAGCCTTTTATTTCGCTGAATTTGGATTAATTTGGAGAGTTTTAATTTTCTCCAAAAATAATCATTTTTTAATAAAAATTCATTTTCTTCCTCAAAACTGACTTTTTTGAGAAAAAGAGCATTATGTGTCTGATTGATGATCTGAAAGTTGGCTCTGACTAGCTGGTCGATCAAGTATGATTTTTGGCTTAAGGTTAGAGCCTTCAATCACTGAATTTGGGGTCCGAATGACCGACTTATTACAAACGGGTTTTTTCCATTTAATTTATGGAAAAATTAACCCAACAAACTTAGGAAAATAATTTTTCCCCGTTCGAAAAAGATTTTTTCGAAAAATTTTTATATGTCCAGATGACTTAGGACATGACCATGCTCTACCTAAATAATGCCTAGTAGGTTTATAACACTCAGTTGGGCTCTAATAACCCCCCAAGGCCTAGAATTCAACATCGGGCATTTCAGCTTTGGAGGAAGCGGGAGAAAACCTCGTCAATTATACTCGACTGAAGGCAAAGCATAATTGTCAAAGGCAAAAAACTCCCTGGAATACCTTATTTGAGATTCTACGTCTCAGAAGACCGAACCACTCAAAAAATACCCTACTAGTACATTTTATTACAAACCCTGCGGGGCTATGGTCAAAATTATTCAAATCAAAAACTGGCTAGCCAATATTGGCTAGACATGAAGACGAATCAACTGATACACTGGAATCAGACTTTGAACAAGTCTGTCAACCGGCAGTTCCTCAGGTAACCCAACTATGGTACAAAAAATTGGTAACAATGCCCACATCCACAGTCCTTGTGCTTTGTCATCTTTGCCTTGTCCTTGCTTGCCATCAGCTTTGTCGTTTGTTTTGTCACCTTGCCATGTGCATGCCATGTGTTTCTTCATGTACCAATTTCGCTTTTGTCATTAATGCATTGTCATCAATGACAACCATATTCATCATACCCCACCTTTTTGGGTGAGCCGACCAAACAAAAGAGAATTTAATTATTTGTAATTTTGAATTGCATGTCGGCCCAAGGTAATAATTTTTCTCCACAACCTATATAAATAGAATATCAAACATTTCATTTGTTCATCATCAATTCTCTCAGGAATTTCGCAACTCTTGGAGAAGTGCGAAATTTTGTGACGGAGAAGTGCGAAATTTTGTGACAGAGAAATTTCTGGGCATCTTCACTAAAATTGGCATAACTTTCTCATACGGAATCAGAATTACAAAATTCTCGGCTCATTGGAAAGCTTGTTACGAGAGCTATGTGATGACATGGTCTAGAGTTTATTTTGGTTTGTCTATTGTTTCTTCATCTTATGATCTTCAAAAAGGTATGGCTCATGCTTTTGGGTTTCTCTTGTGATGACATATGTCTCTCATTGATAGAGTTCATATTTGATCTAAGTATGTAAGCCTCTATACTGGTATATATATTTGAAGTTATTATGGAGGATATGATGATGATGTTGCGTACCTTTATGCTATGATATGATACACTTTATGATGATAATGCATGTGATAATGATGTACACTCTATGAAGTTGATGCACTCCTATACAATATGATGTACATGCATACAATAGTGTGATGATGCTCTCCTATGCATTATGATGTATACTTGATGTTGATGATGCATACACGGTGCACACTGAGATGATGATGATGCATACCCTATGACGATGATGCATACATATGATGATGATGCATGACAATGCATGTCTTATGTTAAGTGAAAGCATAACAGAAATACTTGTTCAGTAAGTGTGTATGATGAGGTGTACAATGACGTACATGAGCAGTGTCTGGCAATGAAATGACTTGTTGGTATACAGGGATGATTTGTCAGTGATCAAAGTGCAGAGGTTATCAACAGCAAATTCAAAGCTTGGTACAGGTTGGTTCAGTTGAGTAGGATTTGCACAAGTTGCCTTATGTGCAGTTGATTTGACTCAGATTGGCTGAGTTGTATGAGCAGTTGGTTTGATGCAGGTGGACTGAGTTTCGTGTGTAGTTGGTTAGACTCGGATTGACTGAGTCAGATGATTGATTTGTACAGCGTGATTGGACAGGTTATTGGTTCAGGTGTGGTGCAGTGATGAGCAATTGATGAGTTGATGAATAGTGATCAAATGATGAGCAACGTGATACAGCAGACAGTGATCAGTTGACGAGTAGTGATCAGATGATGAGCAGTGGTTAGTAGTGGCAACGGTTGTGCAGTGTGGTACAGATTGTGGAGTGTAGTACAGGTGTTGATTAGTAGGTCCACATGATCAGTGTGGTTGTGGTTCAATAGTTCAATTTCTATCTTCTTATCTAGGTGGCAGGACGGGGCAAGGAAAGGAGGTCATAGTCTCCTTCCGGTTATAGCCAGAAAACTAGGGAATTGAAGCTTCCTTCGAGTTGTAGCCTGTAAATCAGGGGGTTGAAGCGTCCTTTGAGTTGCACTAGAAAATTGAAATCTTTGTAATAAGGGCATTGTTGCCTCCTTCCAGTGATTTCTAGAAAACTATTTTAGAAAGGCTTCTGTGGTTTTTCCCCCAGGACTTGGGTTTCCACGTAAAATCTGGTGTTCTATGTTGCATGTTATTATTCTTATGTGATGATGATATAATGATGATAATAATGTTGATGATGATATAATGATAATGTGATAATGCATATTATTGAATAAGGTGTTGATTGTTGAAAGTAAAAAATAATAAAAGTTGCGCACACTGATTCACCCCCCCCCCCCTCTCAGTGTACTTGGTGTGTCCAACATGAAGTTCAAATACAATCGAGACCTATCAATAGGTCTATTTGTGACTTTTCATTCGAACAGGCATGTTTTTTAATTTAATTAATAATAGTTCTTTTCTTTTATGTCCTTATGTTTATTAGTCATATTATTATTCATATTATTTATTGGTTTTTATTTATTTAATGAATTATTTATTATGATTCTTTAGTATTGTGTTTTTTATTTATTTAGCCTATACTATGTATATTATTGTAAAGCCTTACATGTGCGAGTTAATGAGTGTGAGGAATCATATGTGGGGTGACCACCAAGTGATACCTTTGCAATGGCTAAATAAAACTTTTAATTTTTATCCCTTTACTTAGACTGACCATGGTGAGGGCAATATTAAACAAAATTAAATGTGCAACTCCAAGGTGGAATGCATTTCCTAGAACTTAAGTTTGGTGTACATGATTAGACGAATATGGTATTAGGGGAAAGGGTACTTTCATGAGTTAGCCTTCATAGTCATATAGCATGACTGAGTAAGAGGTCGACCCCATAGCTTTCATGAGCTAGGGTTAGTGTATTTGTTTCCACATGTGTGCCTTAGAGCATTCAGCATGAGTTACCATTCCTTTATCCTTTTTTTATTCCCTTTTTGTTATTATTATTTTATTCCCTTCTTTCCCCTTTTTTTATGACCATGTGACTTAGGGAATAAGGCTTTTTATCAAGGTGGCATGGCTCATGTGTATAATAATATGATGTAAGGCACTTCTACCTACAGCAATATGACATGTTTATTTGACTTTGGCATTTCATACAAAGGAATTATTACACCTTGCAACATAACACATGATAAGCTAGACATAAAAGGGAGATGATGAAAATGAGTGAAAATGTGATGAAATGACAAGGCATGAAAAATGGCTAGGGAAAAAATGGGAACTACATAATATATGTATGACACCCACCTAGGTCACTAGTGACACACATCAACCGACAGGGAGACAAACTTATCTAGAGGTGTATAATGAATAAATCATGTAATCAAATTAGTAAGAGAAGACGATTTAAAGCATTACGACTCATGAGGCAATATAGAATACAAAAGCGATAACATTGAATCATGATCCATACTAGAGAAGTGTCACCATGCATATGGAAAGGATATATGGCACAACACAAGAGTATATCTGGTATCAAGAATTTGAGGATAGTGTAATGTCCCCATTTTTGGATTCCCATGTTCTACAGTTAGAGGTGGCTTTTCGAGAAGTAAAATTAGGATAATAGTGGGCGCAGGTGATTTGGGGGAGTTATATGATGCTTTCAGAGGTTTGATTACCATTATTCATCATCGAGATCAGTTCTGCACAGTCTGTTTGGGGTTTCGTTGCATTTCGACGATTTCTGTAGATTGGGAGAATTATTGAGCATGATTTAATTAAATCTACTAAAGGTGCCATATCAACCATATTTATTGAGGAAACACCTTAGTGTAATAGCTCGTTGGAATCGGGACGAAGGATTTTAAATGTTGGGAAGATGAAAAGTAACTTCCAGTGCCCGAAAATGTTTAAAACGAAATAAACCACTTTTTGGGAGTAAAAAGGCTTAATAAATTAATAAAGTGACGATGACTTTATAAAGTCATTTTATTAATTAAATGGGCAAAAAAAGGGTAAAATTGTGCCTAAGGGGGTCAATATAAAAATAAAAGGATGAAAGGTTATTGAGCTAGCTAGTGGAGAGATGTTTAGAGTCCTTGAGCAGCTCGCAGTTATTACCAGTGACCGAGATAGACTTACTTTTTCGATATTCAAGGTCGAGTATGGCAGTGGATTTATAGGCCGTGACTTCATCTGGATGCTTATGCCAGCCACTATTTATGGTGGTAAGGTTAGTCCTTACAGATATTTCAGCTTGGAGTTCCAGGAGAGAAGGATGCAGATGGGGCATGACAGTCGGATGGTTATGATCAGAGTGGTGCAACGTCAGCATGGTGGCTCCTTTCTGATATTAGCTTGGGACCCTGTGATCCCAGTATGAGGCAGTTCAGCAGCTGACACAGGGGTGAGAGGCAGTTTTTTATTTCACGAGATTGGTTTCCTAGTAGAGCAATTCTTTGAGGGGTTGATCGAGTTGTTGCAGTATCGAGTTGCTCTACTTGTCGACAGTAGTCGGAAGGTTTCATATGTCAATGCATTGTCGAACCAGGTATTGTGCGAGAGCTTCATCTCTTTTCAACTGGTTTGGGACCCTGGTATCATTTTCATTCTCAATATGATTCAGTTTGTGGAGTACCAGGTTGTGATGGCATTGCTTGAGGACAAGCAATCTTTGGGAAGGGAGGACTGTAATGTCCCCATTTTTGGATTCCAATGTTCTACAGATAAAGCTGGCTTTTCAAGAAGTAAAATGAGGATAATAGTGGGCTCATGTGATTTGGGGGAGTTATATGATGCTTTCAAAAGTCCGATTACCATTATTCATCGTTAGGATCATTTACGCACAGCCTGTTTGGGGTTCCATTGCATTCCGACGATTTCCGTAAATTGGGAGAATTATTGAGCATAATTTAAATAAATTTACTAAAGGTGCCATCTCGATCATATTTATTGAGGAAATGCGTTAGTATAATAGCTCGTTGGAACCGAGACGAAGAATTTTAAATGTTGGGAAGATGAAAAGTGACTTCCAATGCCCAAAAATGTTTAAAATGAAATAAATCACTTTTTGGGAGTAAAAAGGCTTAATAAATTAATAAAGTGACTATGACTTTATAAAGTCACTTTATTTAATTAATTGAGCGGAGGAATGGTAAAAGTAGCCCAAAAAAGGAAAGAGAAATTATAAAAAGGGCATGAGACCCCATTCTCTCATGGATGTTATTCTCATTTCGAAAATAGATTTTTGGAGCTCTTGGAGCTTGTGTCTCTTGGGACAAAAAACCTAGGAGAAGAAGAATAGTTTTGGTGGTGAGACAAACACACCCTAGCTATTGGAAGGAGAAATCACTCAGATTTCTCACTTGTTCTTCATCGCCATCAAATTTTTTGCAAGCATTCACTTCAAATCTGAGTTTCCAGTGGTTGATGTTGAAAATCTGAGCTAAACTCAGCCCAAACACTTAGTAAAACTCTGATATCAGTCTTCAACATTCATAAAACCAAACACATATCACATGCATGTAAATTTCATGTCTCTGTAAGCTGATATACTGTAACTAAGTAAACTTTGCAGCGGAAAATTAACTCAAAATCAGCAGACTGTAAAACAAATTTAAGACACAGTATTTTGGTCAAATTTGACCCTGGAAAAACCCCACACCTTGGGGAAAACCAGTGAGAGAAAAGATATTTTATTATGAAGGGAAAACTCAGAAATTTCTCTTTCAACTACAGAAATTTCTCATGCACAATTTACAATGTACAAATCTCAGCTTAAAAACCAACAGTACTTATCTCATTCTCAGACCACAACCATGACGCTTGTGCTCACACATGCTGCAAACATCCCCAGTAATATCAGCATTTATTATTGTTCATATCCTTGGAAAATGCGCCCAGTACCAGCCTCAAACTCTGTGCAAACTCCAATAATAAATTTCAGCATTTATGACTGTACTTTTCCTTGAGAAATGTGCCCAAAATCTGCCTCGAACTCTGTGCCCTTTTCAGCAATAAATATCAACATTCATTGCTGTACCTTTCCTTGGAAAACGTGCTCAAAGTATGCCTTGGTAACAGCGCCCTCCTCAAGTGTTTATCTCAGCAGTACGGCCCAGCATTAATGGTTGTTTGCTGCCTTGGTTTTCGTGCCCTAGACTCCTCTTGGAAATCATGCCC
>LPNX010372850.1:0-36838 GCA_001517045.1 Pseudotsuga menziesii | reverse complement strand
AGACCAAGTTCCTCTTCAGCTCTGGAACAAACAACACATCGCCAACCTCCAGATAACCACCAGACTCAAGTTGGAATAGGACTTTTCCAACTCCTTCTACTACATGGGTGCCGGCATACCCATCCTCAGTCAGTATAACTCTGTCATGATCTGTCAACTCTCGGAACACTGCTCGTATCCCCGTCATATGGCGTGTTGCTCCACTATCTATGTACCATGCTCCAGTATCCAAACTCTCTGCTACACTACTGTCTGAAAGAATTGAGACGAGCGAGAATTCCCTCTCGAATTCCTTCGCAAAATCTCTCACTTCAGCTGAAGAGGCTTTCTTAGGCTCTTCTTTCTTCTTGTTCTTCTTGTTGGGACACTGCCCAGCATAGTGACCATAACTCTGGCAAGCAAAGCATTTTACTTTGCTCAAGTCTTTGGCTCCACTGCTCGAGCCACCCTTTTTCTTTCTACCCTTTGCTGAAAGGGCCACATTCTCTTCATCAGCAACCTGCTCAATCTTCCCTTCTCGGATCTCCTCCTGAGTAAAATCATCCCATAGTCTTTCCCAAGAGGGAAAGTTCTCTCTGCCAACTACACACTTCACGAACACGTCCCACTCCTTAGTGAAGCCCTTCAGGGCTATCCGCACTAGCTCGGGATCAGGAATCATCTCACCAACTGCACTCAATTCATCTTTTATCTGTCTGAATCTAGTGAGGTAAGAGGCTACATTCTCACCTCTCGCCATCTTAGTGCCATGAAGCTTATCTTTTAGGGCCATTTTACGATTTTCATTCTTGTTCTCATACAAACCTTTTAAAGTATCCACATCCCCTTAGCAGTTAGTTTCTCTGCCAAATGTGGGATGAGGTGATCTCGAACACCATCCAAAAGCAGTCTCTGCGTTCTGGCCTCCTTCACTTCATGTATGTCAAGGGCTATAGGATCAGCTGCGGGAGGAGCCACTGTGGTACTAACAAAGGCCCATAACTTGTTTTCCTTGAGAACAGTTGTCATCCGTGCTTTCCACTGTAAGTAGTTGGAAATCCCTTCCAACCTATCTTCAAACCGGATGCAAGCCATCATTCTCTTCTGCTCTTTTTCCAACAAGGCACACTATGCCTTCTTTGACCAAAAAAATATCAGCTGTACTGAACCAGCACTTCTCTGCTCACTCTCAGCAAAAAAATTAACAGACAGCTATTACTTCACATGCACTAGCATCTGGAAAAAAAAATCAGCACTTCTCTGCTGCCCAACAGTCTCCTGAAATCTCAGAGCCCCAGCTCTGATACCATGTTGAAAATCTGAGCTAAACTCAGCCCAAACACTTAGTAAAACTCTGATATCAGTCTTCAACATTCATAAAACCAAACACATATCACATGCATGTAAATTTCATGTCTCTGTAAGCTGATATACTGTAACTAAGTAAACTTTGCAGCGGAAAATTAACTCAAAATCAGCAGACTGTAAAACATATTTAAGACACAGTATTTTGGTCAAATTTGACCCTGGAAAAACCCCACACCTTGGGGAAAACCAGTGAAAGAGAAGATATTTTATTATGAAGGGAAAACTCAGAAATTTCTCTTTCAACTACAGAAATTTCTCATGCACAATTTACAATGTACAAATCTCAGCTTAAAAACCAACAGTACTTATCTCATTCTCAGACCACAACCATGAAGCTTGTGCTCACACATGCTGCAAACATCCCCAGTAATAAATATCAGCATTTATTATTGTTCATATCCTTGGAAAATGCGCCCAGTACCAGCCTCAAACTCTGTGCAAACTCCAGTAATAAATTTCAGCATTTATGACTGTACTTTTCCTTGAGAAATGTGCCCAGAATCTGCCTCGAACTCTGTGCCCTTTTCAGCAATAAATATCAGCATTCATTGCTGTACCTTTTCTTGGAAAACATGCTCAAAGTATGCCTTGGTAACAGCGCCCTCCTCAAGTGTTTATCTCAGCAGTACGGCCCAGCATTAATGGTTGCTTGCTGCCCTAGACTCCTCTTGTAAATCGTGCCCTTCATCAAAGTCTGAAGCTTGTCTCAGTCTTCATCTTCCACTTCTCTCTCCTCTCCAAGCTGCTCCTTGGAACTCGAGCCCTCTCAAACTCCTCCCTGGGAATTCGAGCCTCTCACCAAAAACTCTCTTCTTGGATTATGTGCCAAATGAAGTCTCATGCACTTTATTTACCCTATTAGGGTTATTCTCATGACTTTTCACCTTCAATGGACGAGATTAGATCTTGGCCAGGAGATCTATGGCTGGGATCTAATCTCTCACTCACTTAAATCTCCTAAGTGAACTTTACAACAAATTTTTCCTTTTTGAAAAGTCATATAACCCTAAATATTTAAAAGTACACTTTATGACTTAAAGTCACTTTAAAAACATAATAAAGTGCAACTCACTTTTAAATCATAAAGTCACATCAAAAAGGTACTTTAATAAAAACACATTACTAAAGTCACTTTAAGAATATAAATGAGACTCCAAGCTAATGACCCCTGCACCTAGGCACCTGATGCAGGAGTGCCACCGAGCTATCAAAAACTAACAGTTGAGTATAGGAGGATACATTGGTTGGGGAAACTCTCTTGGAATGGAAGATTACATCTTTAAAAGGGAATAGTATCCTCATCAGAGGACAAGTTCTTTGTGTGACCAAGTCGTGGGTGGAAAAACCCAGTGTAAACTGCTGCTACAGGTCTTCTCTATCATTCATAATCTGTCTGGAAGTTGTTTATGTTCTGCTGGCCGTTTTTAGGGGAAAATATCAGTGAATACTATAGTCCCAAATTATTATTATCAGCCAAGTTTTGGAGGTGGAGAGCTGCCTCACTGTTCATTTCATCTCTGCCACAAAATACTGTCTTTTTGGTCATCTACAGCAGCGAGGAAATAAAGGTACCGCTGCCATTGATTTTTCATGTATATCTGAACATTTATATGTTGATGTGCCACCTACAGGACTGTTTATGTAGTGCTTTCAGATCTGAATCTAAATCATTTGTGTACACTTGATGCTTTCAGATCTGAATCTAAATCATTTGTGTACACTTGAGTACATATATATACTGTGCCCTAAAGTGTTCAAGATAATTGGTTATGGATGGAAAATATGTAAATTGACACCGGCATTGGAGAATAACCTTTGAATCTCATTTTTAACAAGAAAAATCAGACCCACAGAGATAAGATTTCTACAGGAAGCACAAGTTCACAGTAAGCAACGTGTTTGATGAAATGCCAAAGGCAGTTATGTCCAAACAATGCCTTCTTAAATAGTGATTCACCCAGTGGCTACAGTAACTAGTAATCAACCCAAGCCAAAATAAGTTCAGTGCAGTCTGGGAATATCTCATCTTATTGGCTCGGAACTTTACAATGCATTCAGTATACAGTTACTCTTCCTCAGTCTTGTTACAGCCAAACCATTACAGTCCTAGGATAGACATCTGCTGTGTGAAGGCGTTGAGATTCATGTTCAAACTCAGGTCAGCAATTATGCAATGTTTGAATTAATTCCTTGTATGTGAAGTCTGTAAAAAGGACTGTTATACTTCTGCTATCAAAGATTTTGGCCACAATTCCCATTAAGTTAAGGTCATGCTGCTTTTGAATGTTATTTAATATGATGAATTGTTTAGCAAGTTGGGGCTGAATGTTATAAAGATAAAACAACCAAATTCTTATTCGACTATACAACCAACAAGAAGCTTAAAACTGATCAGAAAGCTACAGTAAATCATTGGATATCCATATAAAGTGTTTGTCAAGTTACCAGACCAGATTTGACAATTAGAGTGTGACAAAAGTCCCACACGAAAATGTACAGGCACTTAACTCAGAAATTGGTATAAATCTGGTTGGGGCCATTACAGATAGGTATGTAGCTCCTCTAGCAAATAGTTGCATGTCTAGAATCTCTTCCAATTGGATTTTTAGATTTAGGGTACATTTGGTTATCATAAACCACTACCAAAATTTCTATAAATTTTGAAACACCAATGATCAAATGTTGGGATTCTCCCTGGGAGTGTAATAGTGGGGGTGAAGGGATAATATTGGAGGCCAATTAATGTAACGTGGACTATGTCCACCATGTTTGTTATTATTAATAAGGTCCACTATGGTAGTTAGAATTGAATAAATGTAATGTGACCTCATTAAAAAAGGTCAATAAGGTAGTTATGAGGTTGTTATGATTAGGGTTTCCTGCTAGCTATAAATAAGGATGGGGTCGTCCTTATGAAAGATGCATAAGAATATGGTATTTGGAACTTAGCTCATTAAGAAGGTCAGCTGACCTTAAGAGGCAAGTGAATGGGAGTGGATTCCTTCCATGAAAGGATTATAGTAAGGTGTTTTTTATATTAATAAATTTTGGACAATTTTTCTATTTTTCAGTGATTTAATTTCTTGGGTTAAGGGTCATAACAATTGGTATCAAAGCTATTTCTTGGGCCATAAAAGGAATTTTTTTATCTACTTTGCGGGTTTTCAATGGAAAAAGAAAAAAGAGCTGACACTCGGATCAATTCTTGTAGCTTTTTTAAAAGAATCTGGAAAAAACACTTGCAGATCTAAGCTCCACTAAAACCAACACCCAAGAACAAAAAAAAAATCCAAATTGGAGTCTACAAAGTGAAGATATCATTGATTTAAAATTTACATCATACAATATTCTTTGATACAATCAGTATTAGAGCATTCAACCATTCCCTTAGATCTACTCTCCTCAAGGATCACCCTCTTAATTCTCAAAACATCTTTGATAAGCACAGCCTACATCTAGCACTTCTTAAGGGTGCGAAACTCTTACCCTCACTAGAACACCCCCCCAATTTCTGCAGAATTTCAGTATCTTTCTTTTGATGAATCCCATAATGGCACCCAAAAATAATCAACTCGCCGAGACATCAAAAGAATTTGCTAACTATAACACCTACAAGCATATCATAGCAAAGCAACATGAGACCAAGGATTTCATCACCAAATTTTGTTTGTAACCATGAAAAGGTTGATTCCTACCTTTGAAGTTTAGAGGCATACTTCAAGACCCACCGACCAAGGGTCTCAATACCAAATTTTGTTAGTACCCTTGCGAAGCTTGATTCCTAGCTTCGAAAATTAGAGGCATACTCCAAGAACCGCCCAGGTATGACAAACAGGCAGAAGATGCAACTTGCAAAGGTACCGTTGTCACATCCATAGTAGTGGGGCTACCATGATGCAGATCAATTTGTCAAAGGCATGAGCCAGTCCTTTTTACATGGTGGACGACATTCCCATGCATGGATCATTGGTGATATATTATTCTCAGAGCCAGTAGCAGCAGTTTCCCCTTTGTCATGACTGCTCCTCCATGACCCCATTGAGATGATTATGGTTTAGCCTTGGTTCATTTTACAGATGAGCAGAGCAGATGGCTGGTGTATTTCCTTTTCCTATGGATAGTTACAGATGATTTCAGAGACAAGTATATGGCTGAGCAGTTATACATATTTGCATAGTGGATGTTCTCATTTCTATAGTTTATTTTAATAAGTGTGACTAGGCATGTTGGCTAACATTGGTATTATATTATTATTGGTTTCTATTGAAGCTTGTGTTATGAATAGTCAGATAGCCCTAAGTGCAAGGCCATTGTATATGCTCGATTGTATTGCCTACCCTATGCAAGCTTAACCATATCCTTGCTATGTTAGCATCACCTTTTTCGCCTTTCTTCGTACATCCATTACTTCCATTTTGATGATTACCCTAACTGTGACTTAGACTTGTGATTTCAGAGACATTTTTCCCCCACTTAGACCTCTATGATGGATAGACTCCAAGTTTTTGTCTCAGCTCTGAAGTTGTCATTTTATCATTCCATTAGGCCTTGAAGCAAGTCATCATCATATGAAATGCAGTTGTGAGATAAACGATGTATCTAACTGAACTGCAAAAGGCCAGCTGAGATTAGTTGTGTATTTAAACACTTGGCCTAAATAAAAGAAATTAATTGAACCTTTTGTAATTAGTCAGTGGCCAAGAAATGAGCACTCATCCTTTGTATGATGTAAGGCTCATTTGTTTGTGAAGAGCAATAGGGTTGCAACTTCGTCAGGGCTATGGACGCTTGCTAGCAGTGGAGACAGGCCGAGTCATTATCTAAGGCCCACAAGGCTATCCAAGGCACCTGCCCTTGGAGGCTCGCTACTGAAAGAAAGGTTATCCTTATGTTGTATTCCTTACGGAGTCTTTAGGCATGGATGTGAAATGGGGTAAGGGACCACCAATTCTCAGTGTCCCGTAGAACCTTTTCATATTACAGTTTCTTGTGTACTCAACGCAAGAGGTTCTAGAAAATATACTCATAGAGCCCGAATAAGGCTTGGAAGTGAGTCAATGAATGCTTGTGTAAAGTCTAATGGAAACCTTTCAGCACTTCATCCATTTGTGAGACTGTATGTTCCCTAGTGTTCTCTATCCTACATATGTCTGAGTGGATTCCATTTTTGTCCTTATCCTCTGAGAGATCATAAAGTCAAGGTTATCAAGTCACTTCCCCTTAGCCTTAGCCTTGTTTCATCCATTTCACCCTTCCTAGCAGTATGGCTAAGTATATAAGTGAGCATATGTAAGGGGCTTCACAAAGGGTTTGATGATTAATTTAACTCAAGCTATATTATTATTTGATCTTTGATTACCATTGTTATGCTTAAACATGTTTTAGTTTGGTTACTAAAGTAAATTTGTGAGCATCTTTTATCCCTTATGCATACAAGATGGTCCAGATTAATGTCAGCCTTCAGTTTGAGTATTTTGACTTGGTCAAACACGTTTCCCAGAGCAGTTGACTACAGTGTTCAAGATCGTTCATCTATCATCCATATACATCCAGTGCACCATTTCTATACTCAGTTGGTGATTATTGGCCATTATACAGAATTATCATGGTTTATTATTATTATTATGGCCATATTTTTATTATTTGACTTTGTGTTGGCTTCCAATTGCATATCTAGATATGGATATATGTGATATTTGTAGTCACTATTGATGGATTTGAGGTCTCTGATTCATTTTGTGCACTCAGATGATGATTTTGAGCAAAGGAAAAAAGACTAATTGGTACTTTTATTCTACAACATGATATACTGGCATTTTATTCCCTTTTCAAAATGACCAAGGCTACTCCAAAAAAATCGATTTGGCTAATGTGGGCTAGGAAATGGCTTGGGGATGATGTTTTATGATATGTCGGAGCTCTTCATACATGTTCCATGCACTATTTTGTCTTGGAGGGGTATTTTACATGTTGTATCTTGATCCTAGGGAGGACGTCCCCCTTGTTGGGCACACTTCACTATGGTGTTGATGATGTATTACAACGTTATCACTTTATACCTTTGTAAAAGGAGGCATCTAGGGTGATTTAAGCCCCTATCGACCCCCTCACCATGTTATCATATGTTTTATCATGTTATTATATTGTATTTTCCTTTCTGAAGGCGTTAATGGGAAGAAGTGTGCCCCCTCTTGGGAGTGATCCATGTATCAATGTAAAAATAGATCTCCACTATTGATGATGTAATAATCTCAATCGTTGGATTGATTTAGTTAGAATGTGGACATCACTATCCTATTTAACAGAGGTGACTCCGCCATTGTAAAGGGACTAGAATTTGGCAATTGAATCTAATAGAGAAGAAATTGTTCTTAGCCTCTATCTTGTGATTTCATTTGTGAATATTCGAGCTGTAAATTTTCCTTTAATATTCAAACTAGGGCTAAATAGTGCATTCAAAATCTCTACTAATAACCACAAATGAATATCTTTTACAGTATGCAGCGGAATATAAAACTAAGAAATAAATCACAACATCACATCACAATATTGACACTATTATTTTGGGTATGGAAACCCCCGGAAAAAACCCAAGATGGGAAAACTGGTGTAGCAGTCAAATATAGATTTTATTATGAGAAAATATGGAACGTTTACAATCACTGCAAATTCACTCAAACCTGGCGAATGTAGTACCCGGCAAAATCACTGGGCAAATCCTAGCTAAACCCCAACACCCTCTTGCGTGAGTGTACAACCCAGTTGTACGGCCTCACACACATGCGGATCTGTACGGTTGTACGACTATTGTACGATCTGTACGGCAGTTGTACGGAATCCGTACGGTCTTGTACGACCTCCCTCTGCAGCTGCTTTCTATCGATCCGTGCAAGCTCTGTCCTATCTGGCAGCTCGGTGATCCTGTTTCTCACTCCTCCATCTTCCCAGCTAAATCCTCTGTCTGACTTTCTCTCCCTGTTTGTATCCTGTCTCTGTCGGAATATAAGTGTGTCCTCTCCACCAATTGACCTTTCTTTTATAACTTTAGGTAAAGCGAAAACCCTAATTTCACTTTCACTTAAAGTCAATAAATAATTAGATCATTTTAATTTATTTTCCAAAGTAAACTTAGGAAAAAGTAAATTAAATACAACTCATTTCCTGATTTAAGTCTTCTGCATGCAAGGACACATGCATGCAGGAAGACCTTCCTTATTGTTGTTATTTTAACACTCCCTCTCAACGAGGAAGGGATTCGGTAGCAACCCCATCTTATCCCTGAACTTCAAAAAACTGTGTCTGCAAAGTGCCTTGGTGAAAATGTCTGCCACCTGCTCATCTGTCTATATGTACTACAACCGGATGGTTCCTCTCTGAACATAATCTCTCGAGAAGTGGCACCTGATGTCTATGTGTTTGCTCTGGTCATGGAACATTGGATTCGCAGATAGCCTGATGCCACTCTGATTGTCATAGTGAACTATTGTAGCCTCTAGCTCACACTCGAACAACCCTGAAAGTAACTTCCTCAGCCACATACCCTCACAAGCAGCCATGTTATATGCCATGTACTCAGCCTTTGCCGAGCTCAATGCAACTAACTTTTGCTTCCTGCTGAACCAAGAGACAACCCCTAATCCAATGTTGAAACAACAACTTGAAGTACTCTTCTTATCCTCTACACATCCTGCCCAGTCAGCATCCGTGAATCCTGCTAACTGAACACTCCCCCTGCGCTCATAAACCAATCCATACTCCACTGTAGCGAAGTATGTGCTTCGCAGCCGTTCAATGCACTCTCCGAGGGTCCACCATCAACTGACTCAAATTGTTGACTGCAAAGCTGATGTCTAACCATGTGTTGACCAGATACATAAGCGATCCGATAAGTTGACGATATAAAGTAGGATCAAATACGGTTGATCCTAATGCATCAATCTTCCTCCAATTGGAAACTAGAGGTATGGCCATAGGCTTGCAATCCTTCATCCTGAATCTCTTCAAGATCTCTACCGCATACTTCCCATGTCCAATGAAGAAGCATCCATCTCTCTGCCAAACCTCCAAGCCCAGAAAGTAATGCATCAAACCAAGGTCTTTCATCTCAAACTCCACTGCAAGGTTGGACTTGCAGTCTCCAATCAGCCTCTCATTTCCTGTAAGAAAGAGATATCCACATATAGGACCAGTATTAGAGGCACCTCACCTGTCAAGAAGTACAGGTTGAGGTCAACCTCACTCCGTTGAAATACTATCTCCCGTAGATAGTTGTCTATCCTCGAGTACCATGCTTGAGGTGCTTGCTTTAGCCCATAAAGAGCTCTATGCAGTATGCATACATGCGTCTCATGTTCTCCACATCAAACCCCTCTGGCTACTCAATATATACCTCCTCCTCTATCACTCCGTTGAGGAAGGCAGTCTTGACGTCTATCTGATGCACTCACCAACCCATCTCAGTTGCTAGTGAGATAATGGTCTGAATGGAAGAATACCTGGCAACAGGGGCGAAGGTCTCCTCATAGTCAATACCCTCCTTCTATGAAAACCCCTTTGCCACGAAGCGTGCCTTGTACTTCTCTACGCTTATGTCTATTGCATGCTTCACTTTGTAGATCCATCTGGATCCCACCACCTTTTTCCCTTCAGGTCTTGGCACAACCTCCCATACCTGGTTTTTCATGATGGAGTCATACTCCTCAACCATAGCCTCCTACCACACATCATGTTGTGCAGCCTCCTCAAAGCTGGAAGGTTCAGAGTTAATCAACTCTGTCATCAGTGCCATATAACTGAGTCTCACTGGTGGTTTTCTCCGTCTCATGGAGCTCTGTGGAGGATCCACCTACCTGGAATCCTGAACTGTGGACCTGAACCACTTAGCCTTTGGCCTAGTGTCAACCTGTTGTGGTTGCTGGATATTTGTCTCCTATTGCAGCTCATCCTCCAAGTCAATGACTAAGGAATTTTGTTAACCTAACTTCCTCTAACTACCAAAACCTGTGCCCTGTGTCTGTACCTGGACCTGTACATCTGGCTCCTCCAACTTGATCCCTGAATCCTGTGCTGCCTGTTGCTCTATTAATAAGTCAATAGATCTCTGCAAGGCCCTGTCCTCATCGAACTGGACATCCCTACTCACAATGATCCACTTGCGAACAAGAATGTAAACTTTGTATGCCTTCGAAGTCTCGTTGTAACCAACAAGTAACCCCTTCTCTCCAGAAGGGTCTAGCTTCTTCCTAGTGTCAGCATGAACATGACAATAGCAGACACTGCCAAATATGCAAATGTGACTCACATCTGGCCTAGTGCCTGTGAAGACCTCCTCGGGTGTCTTCCTCCCCGAAGTTGTGTGGGGACACCTATTCTGAATGTACACTGCAGCCCTGTATGCCTCGGCCCAAAGGAATAGTGGTAATCATTGATCAAATAGCATGGCCTTGGCTGCTCCTACCATAGTCTTGTTCTTCCGCTCTGCAACTCCATTCTGCTATGAGGTATGGGGTACAGTGTGCTCCTTTTTGATCCCCTATGCCGAACAATACTCCATGAACTCATTGGAGATGTACTCACCCTCATTGTTTGTCCTCAACACTAGAATCTTCTTTCATGTTTGGTTCTCCACGAGAGTCTTGAACTCTCGGAACCTCTCAAAGACCTCTAACTTGGCCTTTAGGAAATAGATCCAGGTCTTCCTAGAATAGTCATCAATGAAGGTCACGCAGTAATTGTAACCGCTGAACGAATGCACACTCATAGGTCCGCATACATTTGAATGCACCAAGTCCAACGGCTCCTTAAACTTGTGCTCACTCTGTGGGAAAGGCTTCTTAATGTTCTTCCCAAAAGAAAAACCCTTGCAGTGGTTATGCTTTTCCTCCTATACCTGAGGAACTCCAATGACAACCTGTCTCAAGTGCCTCAGTGCTCCATGGAGTAAGTGTGCCATCCTCCTATGCCACAACTCACCCTAACTGGTGCTGCTGCTGACTAGATCCTTTGGAGGTTCAAAGTGTAGTCTATACACTTTCTCGCTCCTAATGCCAATCACCCTATTCAAGCTCCGATCCGACCCCTTGGGCCTCTATGGTCTCGAAACTTCACCTAATATGCCTTGTCCTCCAAAGTGGAGACTAATATCCCTTCTTTCCATGTAGGAAAGTTATGTGCCCCCTGGAGTCTATCCTCAACTCTCAACTGCATGGCCATAGTGAAGTGTTACCTGTCAAACCCTAGATCTGGAAGTCTAGGTTTGTGTCTTCCTATAGATCTGTCCCTGATCTATCATTGTTGTTGCAAATCTCTCAGCTTTAGCTCACCAGAGCTTTGATACCATGTAAATTTTCCTTTAATATTCAAACTAGAGCTAAACAGGGCATTCAAAATCTCTATTGATAACCACACATGAATATCTTTTACAGTATGCAACAGAATATAAAACTGAGAAATAAATCACAACGTCACATCACAATATTAACACTATTATTTTGGGTATGGAAACCCCCAGAAAAACCCAAGATGGGAAAACCAGTGCAGCAGTCAAACATAGGTTTTATTATAAGAAAATATGGAACTTTTACAATCACTGCAAATTCACCCAAACCTGGTGAATGCAGTACCCGGCAGAATCACTGGGAAAATCCCAGCTAAACCCCAGCACCCTCCTGCGTGAGTGTACAGCCCAACTGTACAGCCTCCCACACGTGCAGATCCGTACAGCTATACGAAATCCATACAGTCTATACGGCAGCTGTACAGAATCCGTACGGTCTTTTACGGCCTCCCTCTACAACTGTTGGCTGTCGATCCATGTGTGCTCTGTCCTGTCTGGTAGCTCAGTGATCCTGTTTCTCGCTCCTCTGTCTTCTTAGCTAAATCCTCTGACTGACTTTCTCTCCCTGTCTGTATCCTATCTCTGTCGAAATACAAGTGTGTGTGTCCTCTCCACCAATTGACCTTTCTTTTATAACTATAGGTAAAGCAAAAACCGTAATTTCACTTTCACTTTAAGTCAATAAATAATTAGATCACGTTAATTTATTTTCCAAAGTAAACTTAGGAAAAAATAAATTAAATACAATTGGTTTCTTGATTTAAGTCTTTTACATGCAAGGACACATGCATGCAGGAAGGCCTTCCTTGTTGTTGTGATCTACATCTCTGCTTTCGATACTACACACTCCACAATTTGGCGCTTTTGGAATTAATTTTGTATTCAGGAGTAGAAGTCAATTTGGGGATAGCGATTAGGCTTAGTGTCTTCGCTCTTTCTAGATCAATCAAGCTTCTTTCTTGTCATCTTGTATGCAAAGCCAATCATTTTTCTAGTCATTCATCTTCGTTGTTTGGGGATAATTTTGCTAGTCATTCAATCAAGCTTCTTTCTTGTCATCTTGTATGCAAAGCCATGTTTTCTTGTCATACTTTATTTTGTTGAACTTATTCTCTATATTGTCTGGCAGGGGCGCATTGGCAAACTTTAGCAAACAAATCAAGCATGGATATTGGTAACTATTTTGAGGACAAGTGAAGACCAACAAGGATCAATCGGCATCTCTTGAATCCAAGTACGACAAGTCTTTTCTTTCTCTAATTTTCTTTTCCATTTACCGACCAATAAGCAATAAAATTAAAACCCTTGTTTTGTAGAAGTCGCATTTCTGGTCACCTTTTGGATTGGTGATTAAAAACCCAAGTTGGAAATGATTGAAACCTAGAGACCAAGTTCATTTGAATTCGACT
This sequence comes from Pseudotsuga menziesii, assembly GCA_001517045.1. Lineage (NCBI taxonomy): Eukaryota > Viridiplantae > Streptophyta > Pinopsida > Pinales > Pinaceae > Pseudotsuga > Pseudotsuga menziesii. Next base: position 23,746 of record LPNX010372850.1, on the reverse strand, counting down.
CCATTTGCCCATCTTAAGACATTGGTCCTCTTTGGGGCAATTTGTCCTCCTTGGTTAACTGGTCATTTGGTTGGTTTGGTGATTTGGGTGTTACTTGAATCACTTTTAATCGTCAAATCTAGCACCAAGTAACAATTTCAAATGTCGATAATCCTGTAAACCCCATTTTGTAGCCACATTTCATTTTATTGCTTAAACCCTAGCTAGAGCAATTTGGGCATTTTATTTTAGCATTTCATTTCTCTAGATCTAATTCATAATCTGTATTGTTGAAATAGAATCTTCCTAGCTGATAATTCATTGCCTCATTAAGCCTCTCAACCCGTATTCTAAGTCTTATCTCGGCAGTCGTTCAATAGATCTAGGGTATCAATTCAAGGCATTACTATTTAAGTTAGTGTCTGAATCTTTTGTGTGGGTCTTGTCTTGTTTATTGGCCTTCATCGGCTGATAAGGGTCCACTCCTTGGTCTTGCTCTAAGCTCGATCTAAAGTAACAAGATCCCTTCTGATGTGACAACTACTCCATTTGTAGTGGACTATGCCCTTGCAAGGTCACTTGGTTTAGCTGCCCCTCCTCTATTGTCCCGGATAGGATACCCTTAGTGGCAGGCTGGCAGCTATATCTTGAGTGATAACAAGTACACACGATCGATCTAGCACTTGAATGGTGGTAGAAGCGATTTCCGCACTGCATTAGTGTTAAGAGAAAGATTCTACCCCCCAGACATTGACAAGATTTGACGACTAGCTGGATGCAACTTCGACAGTTCCTTAGACAAAAATCCAGCAATACATCGGCATCTTGGTGCAGCTCAATGTCATAGACGAAGAAGAGGTATTAATCGTCAAGTTTAATTCTGGGTTACTTTCCACGTTTAAAAAATAAGTAGAAATGTTTGAGAGCCACACCTTAGACAAGGCATTTCAGCATGCATTGGAAACTGAAAGGAAGATGAGCATTAAAAGAGGATTTGAAGGAATAATCCTATGCCGGCTTCGCACTTCAAGACTTCCCAAACCGCCCCCCCCCCCCACTTCCTCCCCCCCCCCTCCAAACCCCATTTCTTCCTCTGCCTCGACACACTAAGGCAAATATTGTATTTACCATAGTGGTACCCATTCTACTAAGGAGTGTAGATTCTTTCAATCTCAGAAAGCATCCAAAGCCATATTTGCAGAACAGCAGCACAATCTTCCAACAGAAGCTGCTGAAGTTGCCCAAATCGAGAATCCCAGTGAGCGAGGTTCATGTCCAGAGATTACTCCAAGAAATCCAAAAAATTGCCCTTTACACAAAATTGCCAAGTAATGAACAGAATGGCAGTATTGATTATTGATAATGGTAGCCAGAAGAATCTAGCTTCCCAGGTATTACTGGGAGCATTTCATTTTCCTACAACAGCGCATCCGCAACCATATCATATTGGTTGGGTCCAAAATGATTAGACATGCTTACTAGTGCGCCAGAAACGGGCGGTCAACTTTTTTATCAGGACTTTCAGAGACAATTGACTGTTATGTCAGGCCATTAGATTGCTCACGCCTGATTCTTTGAAGCCCCTCTCAGTATTATTACATGCAATTCATGATGGCGGTATCAACACATATACACTCCGGAAAGATGGTAAGGCCATCGAACTAACATATCTTCATCCTCTTTGGTATCTCCTCTTATTTCTGGTACAAATGCTTGATGCTTTGTGTTGTTATCCACCATACCAAGGAAGATACCCATGACCAGCTGCTGCCATGTAGCCTCCAGGATCTTCTAGACATATACACTGATGTATTTGAATTTTGAGGAACCCAAGGGATTTCCCCCCATTATAGCACTTATGTTTCAAGCTACAGGGAGTTTAAGCTACCAAAATGAATTTCTTAGAGACTGAGAACAATATGAATACATAAAGCCCATTCAACAGAAAATACTCAATGAAACTGCAATTTTTTATAAATAAAACCTTGCTTAAACTTCCTATCAGATGTGCCAGTTAAAGAAGAACCAAGTCATAGTAAACCTGATATGTCTGTGACTTTTCATCTTCACCAGGTCTTCTGTGTAAAACAAAGTAACCTGAAACATACACAGTATCCCATTTTTTCAGATGCTGTGCTGCAATTTCTGCTAACTCATCATAAAATAGCAAGGGAATCCTGCAGATCATGAAAGATACTCATTAATTAATGCTACAAAATAAATCCAAACATCACAGTTGCAGCAGGCCCATCTTACAGTTGAGATGAATCTTTAATTTATGAACCTCTCAAAAAGAATAAAAAATCAGTTTACCACACATCGACTCAAGCATGGAACAATAACTATGATTTCTAAATTAAAAGTAAAATGGAGCTACATGAGCAACAAACTTTGGTAGAGAATATGAGTTTGTGTGTGTAAGAAGGAACAATCATCATCTCTACCTGTCTAGGAATATAGAAATGGAGAAGCTAATAACTCCTCGATGCAGGAAGAAGCAATTATAATTTCTATCAAACAAATTAACAAAGTATTTTTTTATAATTGCCTGCCCTTGATGAAAGAGGATGCAGTAAGAATCCTCGATAAGAAAACTTGTTGAGGGTGGTTGATGAGATTTTGTGGCCTCTTAGAATGCTTTGACTGTTGCCCATGAGGGACCCCAAATATGTTACAGGTTAATGAGAGATTTTGAGGAATCTCTCCTTCGTTTTTTTCATGAGGGCAGTGCTCCCTCCTTTTGATCAGCTCATATATAGTATAATATAAGCATATATAACATGGCTGTCATGAATTTCTTAAAGATGTTTGCTAATTCCATTGGATATGAAAGGGTTTCTGCTGAAAAAACAATAGGTATGTGCAGAAATAAAAGAATACACAGCAGGGATTTAAAGATAACCCTAATAGAAGACAAGAGGAATCACTCGCATAAACATCAATGTGAATCCAAGGCATAATAACCACCATCGCTCCAACCAAGGGAGGTCATCCTGAAGAGGAAAGTACTGAAGAAGTAACAGAAATGGAAATAACTGAAGTAAACATTACAGTCCTGGAAATGTCTGGCTTGGGTAGACACTCCACACATTAAATGCTAAGAAAACCACGAATGAAATCCTCATTACTCAATATGCAGAAATGCCCTCTGTCCAAAGTCTGGAGAAGCTGAACATGAAGAATCAAGAAAGGTGGCTTGTAGAATGAAGTAACGAGAATAGCAAAACCGCATGCAATCCAAAATTGCCAACCCTGAAATAAATAACAAATAAGATAATTTTATCAATGTCCAACAAATGACCACAAAAATAGGTCAATGGAACTGTTTGGTACCATGACGTCGATACAAAATGGGAGCACTAAATCAGCTCTAATAAAAAGCAAGTAGCATGACTCTAACCTAAAAACCAAAAAGAGCCAACACCAAAGATGGAGAGCCGATCCAAAAGAGAAATATACAAAGAGAGTGGATCGAATCTATGATACAAAAGTCTTAAACCTATCTTGGTGCACTGAAAGCATCTCTCCTAAGATCTGAGGTTGAATGAAGGAATCTCAAACTAGTACTGTATCTTGGGGAAGAACTGAAGAGGAGCTATGAAGGGTAATTTGCCACTGTCTAGAGTGGGGGGTCTGCTACTGTGACCTGAAAGAAATCGTCTGGCTGCCAGGATGGGGACAAGATTGGCCACGCCAGGGGTGTCTGGTGAAAGTGGACGTTGTCCTCCACATCCTAACTGATCAGTGGTCAAAAGCAGTACCGCCATCTGTCTGTCTCTCGGTGCCCCTAGAAGATGGAGGCACTTAAAAGAAGGAAGTAATCCATTGATTGGCAGCTGGTCCAAACTTTGAATGTCACTTAAGGAAGAGGGAATGAAGCTGGAGGCCCTCCTACAAGCATAAGGTTAGACATCCGTTAAGCCCTAAATGTGGACACATTTCCCCTTATATTGGTCACATTACATTAGTTCTGACGTCAGCTTGGTCCATTAGTTGTAATTATCATTAGTATGGTTGTATTAGTCACTCAGCTTAGGTCAGTTGGAATTGTACCTCTTAGTCTCCTATATATAGTAAGGAGACATTTTGATTTGGAGCATCTTGTCTTGTCTTGTCTTCTGTGCTCACTGCTCAGTTCATTGTATAAGGAGGTTGCCCCCTCGAAGAGGCTTGCTATTCATCTCTATTGTTCATTATTAAGGCGTGGAGTACTCTTTCTGGTTTAATTCTGCTCTTTTCATGCCCTTTTTGGAAATTTGTTGCTTGACATTTGGTATCAGACCTCTTTCCTCAGGACTGGTTTCTTCAAAATGAGTGATCTTTGAATTTTCGCTGTGACTGTTTTACTACAAGGTTTCAAACAGCGAAACTCAAAACCCATAAAGAAAAAAGTGGAGCTAGTTGTGGTCCAATTTTCAGATCCTGAGCCATTACCGGTTCGGAGATATTCGTTGTGGAATGTCGGGTTTATGACTAGTCTAATACAGGTATTTTGGGCAAAAAGGTCAGATTTAGGGCATGCGAGATCCAAATTGAGTGAGACCTGTTGCATCGGAAAGAAGACAGACCAAAGTATCTTTGGTAGATTTTAGACTCAAATCCGAAATAGTGGACACGTGGCAGACCTAGGGTGTGATATCTATTTATATTGTTCAAAATGACACCAAAAGGAAGTGGAAAAATCACACTCCACTCAAACCACCAGAGGATTCATCTCCGACATACGATAAAAGAGAAGACCTATCTTTTCAAGTGTCCCAGTTGGCAAATATCATTAAAGGATCTATGAAAACAGTTGATTTAGTTCATTTAGAGGAGAGGTTGATGGAGCATATGGATAATAAGATGGAGGAAAATATGAAAGGGTCTGAGAAAACAATTGATTTAGTAAATTTAGAGAAGCTGATGGAACATATGGATAATAAAATGGAAAATATTGCTAAGCTCATACAAAGTGATGATGTGTTCCAGGGTACTCAAGAGGATAAATATAACGTCCATGTTGAGAAACATTCCATGAATAAGAACATTCCAAGAGGAAATTATTCTAGTAATGGAAGTAACTAAAGATGGTCCCCAAGGGGTATCCACCTCCCCAAGATTGACATGATAAAGTTTGATGGAAAAGACCCCATATCATCGATATTCCAGATGGAGCAATTCTTTGATATACACCAGGTGCCAAATCTTCAAAAGGTACCTATTGCATCTTTATATTTAGAACCTAAGAGGTTTGTGTGGTACGAATGGCTTTGTGAACGCAAAAAGAACTCCATTATCTCTTGGTCCATTTTTACATAAGAATTGATATCATACCATGATGATGTTAAGAGCAATTCCTTCCTTACCCAATTGATAAATCTAAGACAAAAGGGACCAGTAAGTGAGCACATTCAACAATTTCAAAAGTTGAGTCTCAGAGTGGAGGACATACCTAATAAAACTGTTGGATCTCTTTGTTGGAACCTTGAAGGATAACATTTAACATGAGGTGCATCTCTTTGAACCACCATCCTTAGAGAAGGCTTTCATGGTGGCAAGGAAGGTTGAAAGTAAAAATATGGTGATGGCTACTAGAAAGACCACCTCTAACAAATACAAAGAGAATAATGTTCCTTCTTCTAACTCACCCCAAAAGTTGACACCCCAGCAACTACATGAAAGAAGAGAAAAAGGTGTATGCTTTAATTGTGACAGCAAGTATAGTAAGGGGCATAAGTGTGGTGAGAGAAAATTATTCTACATAGATTGTGAAGAGGAAGAACCAAAAGAACAAGAACCATCTCAAGATGAAGAAATAGAAGAGACTATTTCCAAAGTGATTACTCCCACCATATCTTGTCATGCTTTGGCGGGAATTAGCACTCCTTAAACTCTCAAGATCGAAGGATATATCAAAAAAAAACAGGTAACAGTGTTGATTGATTCTAGTAGTACTCATAATTTTATTCACTGTAAATTAGCCAAAGTTCTCAATTGCTTTGTATATCCAGCACCAGAGTTTCAAGTAATAATTGCATATGGAGGAACTATTAATTGCTCAAGTAAATGCCATAATATAAATCTTGTGATGGGGGATACATATTGAATAGTCCAATGATTGCTATCCCAATGGGTGATGTTGATGTTTTATTAGGGGTTCAATGGTTACAATCCCTGGGAACAGTGGCTTTTAATTTTCAAAAGCTTTTCATGAAATTTTCATGGAAAAGAAAAGAATGAGTTAAATGGTATCACAAGGAAACCAAGCAAGGTGGTAAGCTCTAATGGTATGACAAAATTATTGAAAAAGGGACATCAAGGTGTAATGGCACAATTATGCTCATTAGATGTGCAAATATCTAAGAATCCTATTTCCCGAGATCTCCAAAGAGTCATTAATAAGCATTCCAAGGTATTTGAACTTTGAAGATCTTCCAAAAAGTCTTCCACCTGTCCAAGATTTTGATCATGTTATTTGTTGAATTTTAGTATTTGCATATATTCTTTAATTTTGCAGACTATAAGCTAGATAACAATTAGACAAGTGCAGTAGATAAACAAACATCAACACAATTAACACAAGATGTTTTTTCACAGGGAAACCTTTAAAGGACAAAAACACCAAAAGCATTAGTAATTCATCCCTTAAATGAGATGACTGAGTGTTATCACATATATAGTAGTCGGGCTACCATATTCTATTTTTCAGATACAGTACATTTTTTCAGCCAGATCTCTTACATATGAGATGCTAAGATGAGCAGTTTTGTCGGATCATTATTTTATTCGTAGACTATTGTACTCTCCCATGTTAGGACTGAGTCTCAGGACACTTAGATTTGAGGACTGATGTAGCCATTTAGTCATTTACAGAGCAGTTATTGATGCCCGGATTTATATCAGTACTTTCTCATAGGACAGATGATGGTTCAGATGGATTATATGCATGATTATGACTCAGCTTTTATTATATTGTGTTATGGTTATCATTGCTCTAATACTCATCTTTGTGACATGTATTAACATGTAGTGTCATGATCTGGCGGTCATAATTATATGGACTTGGATGTGTTTGTATTATGTATTGATGTCCCTACTTAGACTTGGAGGTTCCTGATCTATAATCATTGGTTTTACCCTCCTTAGGGAGAATAGAGGTAGTCATTCCCACCATCGTTTTGGCTTGCTAGTGTTGGCTTCGTCATTCACTGTCTCCACCCATCCATTACCTTCCAATTTTGTTTTAACCCAACTTACTACTTGACTTGTGGCATGGAGGACCTTTCCCCGCTAGAACCCTTGTTGGACAAGCCTCCCTATTTATATTGTGTCTCGGCTGAGTTGGTGACAAAACTTGCCTATGGTGAGTTGGATTGTATGCCTAAATCATTCTGGTCAGTTGTCCCGATGTTTGGCACTGTGCAGAACTCCCCCTGGTCACTTGAGATGTTGTTGGCTAAAACTGAAAGCTCATGTACTACTTGTGTTGGAAAATGATATATATGCACCAATGGAAAATAAAAAATGATAAACTGTGTTTCTTAACATATGTGAAAAAGGGCAAGAGCAATGAAATGCTAAAAGTACCCCTTGAAGAGTATAAGAAAAGGTCCAAAAAAGCAATGGTTAAATATACGCTATATCCTAATATTGCTGACCTTATAACTTTGAATATGTCCTAGATGAAAGTTGCGATGAGCTGTGCTTTTAAGCACTGGTGAAGTCCCAAAGGGTCATATAGGCCAAAAAGGCCATGGAAATAAAATTGATGGTTCTAATGAACTTGGATCAAACTTGATGTAGACATGATGCCTAAGTTGAATAAGCACTCTCTGAACAACTCAACCATTTGTGAGGCACTGCCATTCCCTGTGTTGTTGTTTGTTCAACATGTGGTCATAGTGAGTTTTCCCTTTCCATATCCAAAGTGTCATGATGTTAAGTAGGAAGTCATCATTTGCCCTAGCCTTGTTAGTTTCAGCCTTCACCCTTCACTAGCAAATTGACTACAACTATGAAGTGAGTATAGTCTTGAAAGTCTAGTCTAAATAATAATAAATAAAGCCCTAAATATGTATTCAATTGATATAACTCCAGTGAAATGATTGCTACTTGTTGTGATTGTTACTTAAATGATTTGTAGAGCATGTCTTAGCCGTATAGCACTTGCAGTAGATGGATGATAGTCTGAGTTATATTATTGGTATCTGGTCATTTACAGGTGATTATATTATCTATTGGATATTGTTGATGATTAGGAAAAGACCTGGAAAGGGTATGATTATACACCCTAGATGGATTTGGACTCTCTAAGTCTAATGAGATAGGTTATTTTCAATTCCGAGCACTTGCAGAGATGGTCAGGCTCATTTTACTCTTTTGATGCAATTTTGCTTCACAGGATGATGTGTCTGATGAGCAAGGTTGTCATTGATGACAAACCATTAATGACAAAGGAAGTCAAAGATTGATGATATGGGCAGAAGGACCAAATGACCCATTCTGTGGTCATTTGTGGGTTGATGGGGTCATGGAACTCTTGCAGATGGTTAAAACACTTAAGAAGGTTTAGTACACACTTGGTTACCTAATGATGATGGGTTTGAGTCCTTACAACGCTTGCATGTGGTACCTTGGGCCTTAGCCCTAACTCTAAAAGATATTGTGACAAAATAAAAGCACAATCTTTTAGTTGAAACACTCCAAGTCGGCCCTAACGAAGAAATTATAATAACAGGTCGGCTCAAGTTCAAAAATAATAATAATAATAAAAATTGTTATGTTTTGACAGGTCGGCTCCAAATTACATGGAAAAACCAATATAAATACCCAATCACGTTTTTATTTTTTAGTGGAATTTCGGGTGAAGAAATACTTGCTCTAAATTTCAGGAGGTGACTGAGGAAAATGCAGTAGCATCAGACGAATTATTTTCAGTCCGAATTTAGGAGCAGGCATTCTCATAACGTTATGACAGCAGTGAAATAGGAGCAGCATACTGACCTTTTTTATTATTCGTGGGGTTAATTTTTGACAGCAGATCCGAGTTCCTCCCATTACAGACTGTGCAGCATTCTTTTTGGTTTATGAAGTCAAAAATAAATAAATAAAATAAAAACCAGCAGTCCATACAGACCTAAATTTTTTTGTTTTTTGGGTACTTAACAGCAGCAGAAAGACATACAAAATTTCTACAGAGAATTGCCACCTTTGTTTACTCTTGAAGATCTGAATTGCAGACTCCTTTTTCAGTTACTCTTGAGGATCCGAATTTCCACAGAGTTGTCACCCTTGTGTGAGGTCGTGCTGGACGGTTGACAGAATTTTCGTGGATATATCTAGGAGCAGCAAGCTTTTGTGACTGAGGAACAGTCCGTTTTGTAGCAGCAATGATCTGGAGAAGATCCAAATTTTTGGTGACAACAGTAAGGTCCTAATTTTGCAGCAAAGATCTTTTCTTTGGTTGAAGCAGCAATAGGAGGAATAGTCCTTTCTCTCTTTTTGGAGCAGCATTATTTTTAGTCTTGATATTTGGACATCCAACGAAGTGAAAAGGAGTAGTTCGGTGCTGAAGTGGCTGTAGTCTTTCGGTGGCAGCAGGAGAAGTGCAACAGTCCATTGTGGACTTTGTCTTTGTTTTTGTTTCACCAGCACTTCAACAGTCCCGAATTCCTTTTTCCATAGCAGTCCATTTTGGATTTGCTTGGGTTTATCAACAGCTTGTTCCACAATTTTTTCAATGGAGAACAGTTACAGATGTTTCATGTCTGGATGATGACAATCCCAACATTCACCACTCCAAATATGATCCAATAAAAGAGAGATCGCCGCCATGACGTTGACTGAGAGATCCGAGGATAAATGAAGCTCCCAAAATTTGCAGCAGTCAAGGGTCTCGGTGGTAAGTGTTGTAGCAACGACAATAAGGAGGAGTGTGCCCCAAGTCGTGACCATCTGAAGGCTGATACAGTATTTTTCTTTGGGGACGTAAGCTACAGAGCAGAGCTGGGACAAACATTCATCCATTATAGTCTGCATCAGATCTGAAGCATTCGTTTATGATGGCTACAAGTGGGAAAGGTTTATGAATCTAACTGGATATTTTCTTCATGTATAACAGTTCAATACTCTTCATTTCAGCCTTACCAATTTCCTGAAGCGGCCTGTGTTTACACTGTTCACTGTGCAAAGATTGAAAGGAAATCAATTCCTTCTTGTAAAGATGCCTGATGACTTTGATGAAGTCTGTGTAAAGTCTTTTACAGAACTTACACAAGAAGTATGAAGAGTGATGATTAAGAATGATCTATTTGTCATGCGTAGTTTTGTAAGTACCTTGTAGCTCTCTGATTTTGGTATAGTGAAGTTGCTTATGACAGGGTGTTAAGGTTTATCTTTGAAGCGTTACTTGACCACTTTGGAGTGCAAGCTTTGGGAATATTCAAGGCTGAATTTTGACAGTCAAAGGGCTGTGGTTGTGAGGCTTAAGTTCTATCCTAAACCATTTGTTCAGGGTTACATTATTTTCTGTTTTTGAAGATGTTTAGATAAGGCTTCAAGAGTTGTTGGCTCAGAATTGGTATTCCTGAGATTAAGTGGACAGTTGAAGAATGCTTTGACTGATATAAAGGGATGTAACAAAGTTGAGTTTGCTGCACCTGCTTGATTTGAAGAAGATTTTTGAAGAATCAAAACAGGGCTGAAACAGGACTACTTGTTTGTGTAAGAATTGATGATACAGTGCTGATTGAGGACAGTCTTTTATAGGACTGTTTGGAAGTCTATTGGATAGGCAATACAGAAATGATGCCTATACCCATCATACATAGGATGATGCCCTAGTTCCAGTTACACAAACAGTAATGAATATGCAAGAAGTATTTGTGATGTGCAAGAATTGATGGACAGAATGATATGCTGATAGGACAGCAGTGCTGGTGATGAACAAATTGATACGATGTGTATGTACAGCAGTAAGAAAGAATGATTGTATGATACTGACAGCAATTTGATGGACATAATGATGTATTCATGGTTATGGTCAGAATGATGTGCCTGTAGATAGGGGCAGAATGATGATTAACAACTGATGATAGGACTGAGACAGTATGTTGATGCTGATTGAAGAGGTACTAGAGATAAGTGCTGGTGTGATATGACAGTGATGAAAATGTGTTGAGACAGTGAGCTTAAATTGTAGATGCAAGCTTGACTTGCATCTGAGGTTAGGATACCTCAAACCCTTCTTAGAAGGGTCTAAGAAAACCAGGCAGGGTCCTGGATGCAGAGTAGGTGCTCTTTGTATCAGTAGGTGCTGATTTTACCTAACGGTTGTAGCCAGACCAAAACTAATACAAAAAGATTACAAAATTATATGGTGTTGTGTTCTTTTGTGTTATGGTTCTTGATGATTCAAATGCTTATGATATGTGAATGATGAAATGAAAGATGTTTATGAAATGATTATGAGATTGGTAAAATGATGAATTGGTAGTTAATTATGACAAGCTAAGAAAAGTTTTAATATTGCTTTACACTGATTCACCCCCCCTCTCAGTGTCTAACAGTGTCTAAGCAGGGAGATGTTTTTATTGGATCTCCTAGGGCGTTGTATGGGGCATAGGGGGTGCAGCCACTTGATTGTACCATAGTACCCCCATCACAGAGAGCCTGGTGGGCTCAATTGGACAACGCAGGCATCCTAGGAGGTTGTTTTGGCAGGTTCACATTTCCTGAGGTAGATTAAAAAATGATTAAATGGCTAGTGAAGAAATCGATTTGGGCTACTGAGGCAAGAAAATGACATGGGATGAGTCATGATGATGAGAGTGATGTCGTTCGCACCTTCTCCAGCAATGGCAGCACCTGATTGGGCCCACACCTATTTTTGGGCATTTTATTATTATTTTCTGGAGTTTTTGGGAGGCTCACGATTTCCTCAAGGAGGCACAAAGTCAAAGAATTAAAATATTATATTATTTTATTGTGCCATGGGGCACCCATAGGGAGTTAGTTAACACTCCATGGACCCACTATGTGCTTCATTTATTTCTTGTTGAGTGGGGTATCCTCTTTATGGGTGATTTAGTCCATTTTGGTACTTTATGGTTATATTGATCCATGTATTGTATGTTGAGCTCATCTCAACCATTGATTAGAATATTTTATCTTTTAATCTTAGCCACTCGTTTTAAAAGTGGTTAGGATTTTGGTTCTCTCATTTCTATTTAAAGGAGAGAGATTCTCATTTGTAAAGGGACTTTGGCTCTTGGATCTGATTAATAGAAAGATTTTTTTGTGGATATTTTCTGGATCTGCTTTGCATCTGATGTTCTTTGGTGGTGATTGGAAAGTCTTTTGCTTCCTAGCATTCGGGAAATTGTTATGAGATCTATATTTTTTTGCGGATCATTGTCTTGTCTACAGGAGGACAACTTCAACTTGGGCATTTTTGCAGAGAGACCTAAACTCGCTTGGATTGTCTTCATTTTTTATCAGGGAGTTTTCTTTAGCGTTGTGGTGACCTATGATTTCTTCTTGCTATTTTTCTGCAGCATATAGTTTCTTTCTCATGTCACAACAAATCTGATATGGTTGACGTTTGTTGTGTAGGAGAGAGGGCGCATTGGTCACTTGGAGCATAACGTTGGTCTTAGAACTCACTCATATCTTCCAGAATTCATCGGGATGGCAGGGATCATCATCATCAAGGCATCTACAAGCATTTCCAGTTAAGATCTAACAAGTAAGTCTCTTCTCTTTCAGATCTCAATCCATTGCACCTGTTTTTCTTCAATTTTTCTGAACAAATCCTAAATAATAAAAATCCAAAAAATATTTAATCGGAGAACCGCTTGATCTTTGAACAAACCATTTCTGGGTTTTGTAGATCGAGCATCCCCCTCACTGAATCATCCTCCACGTTGTCCTAATTGTGACTGGTTTTCCCTAGATCTAACTTGCTGACTGCTCAAACCCCAACACCCCACTGAAAATTTGACTTTTTCCAAAGTTGACTTTTTCCGGAAAATAATCACATGGGTTTGTAGATCAGGTCTTCCTCATTCCATAACACCCCCAACGCTGAGTTAGTTCCTGCCAGGTAGCCCTAGATCTGAAAAACTGTCTTTCAGCCTCCTATCTTCCCTCATCAGATTTTGACTTTTCCAGATCTGATTTTTCCTGAAATTTTCTGACTTGGGTTTGTAGATCGGGTTATCCTAATCTCATCTCCACTCCAACACTGAGCTGATAGTCTCTTGGTGGCTCTAGATCTGCAGATCTGCCTCTCCAAACCCTAGCACTAGCCCTCCTTCTGTTGATTTCCCTGTAACCTGAATCTTTTGGGCCAAATACTTTTCTGGGTCCATAGATCAAGGCATATCCCAGGTGGGTTCACTTAAACACTATGCTGATACTGACTCCATTACCCAAGGTTGAATAGGCATTGATCTCCAAGTATAGTGCTAGCCCTATTATGACCTCTTTCCCCTGAAAGTTGACTGTTCCTCGATAACTCAAGTAACCTAGCATTTTCATATCTCTCACTGAGTCTATCTCTTTGGTACTAGACAGTCCCAACTCTATCCTTACTCACCCTGTCTCAGTTACGTCCCAACACAGAGGTTATCTTCATCAGTTGCTAGTACCTCAACCCTAGATCTAATATTATCCCTATAAGTCCACTTACTACTATCATCCATAGATCTAGAGTTTCCTATTACCTTACACCTTACATATCTCAAGCCATACTTGATCTGATCTGGTGTCTAGGTCTGATCTCTGCTGTCGGGAGTAGATCTGGGTCTCCCTCGTTATTGTCTTGGACTTAGATAACATAAAGCGAAGACTGCCTTGATTGGCGTGACAACCATCCTTTTGGGAATCTAGGCAGTCTTGGTTCCACCTCCTTAGTTGCTTGCCCCTCTACCATCCATCCTGGATCCACCTCACACAGGAAACTACAAGGTTGGTGATAACAACTGAGTTTTGTAGTAGAATAGCAAATTAGGGTTTGAACAATTTCACCTTTGACAGCAATTTAAAAGAAGACAAGAATCTCAGAAATTTGCAAACTAGGGTTTGTTGCCTAGATTTTTCTTTTTTGCTACCCGAACTACCTGGATCAACTAAGAGCTTCCCGAGTCCTTATCAAGCTACGTGGACTGAAACTGGGCTGCCCAAGATGGATCTATTGCTACCCGAGATTGTTTTGTAGCTGTCCGATCTACCTTTGCTGCTGCTCGAGCCTCTTCTATATTGCTCGAGCTATTCTGTGTCTGCCCGGGTCTGTTATCGTATTGCCCGAGCTCAGTTCAGGGTTGCCCGAAACTGCTGAGGGCTGCCCAAATCTTCTATGGGCCCGAGATGCTCTGGCTCTGTTGTACTGCTACCGGAGCTCAATTTCGAGTTGCCTTGGACTACTGAAGGCTGCCCGAAATTGTTCCTGAGGTTGCCCGGAAGACTACCCGGATGGAGGTCTGTGCTGCTGCTGCTCACGGTGAAGGGGAAGGAGTGATACCCTAGCTCTGTCCTCCTGCTGGTCGTGGATGGAAGGAGATAGCTATTGCAGACTGTGCATGAAGGAGGTGATGCCCTAGCTAGCAGCAACCGTCATGCTAGGGCACAAAGATGAAGATCACCAAAAACAACGTGAGAAGACAAAGACCAGCGAAAAACCTTCAATGGAGCAGCTCACTTATTGATCATGAAGTGTGTGTAAATGAATTGAAGTTGATCTTCTTTTATAGCCTTTGAGTCCCTTGGATGTGGACCATACACAAAAGAATTAAATAATAGGGTTTTGTTCTTTTACCCTTTTGACTTTTTCTTTAAGGTATTAATGACCTTTTTATGTTTTCACTTTGACTCCTTAGTGGTCCAAGGGTCCTTATGTATTTTGACTTTTACCTTTTAGCCTTCTTCAAGTGCCCTATGGTCAATAGAAGTGGTCATAGGGGTCCCTCATGCCCACTCGAAGTACATCATCATAAAGAGAGAGAATTACTAATGCTTTTACCTCAAACTCCTTGTACCACCAATATAGGGTACTAGGTGTCTTAACCAGGGGTAGCTAAACCCTGGAGAAGATCACAAAGCCCACAGATCAAGGATAGGAGTTCCTCACATGCACAGACCCGGTCTAAGACTTATAGTGATCTCCTAGTAACTGACCAGGTGCCTCCATTCACCCGGAGAATAGCTCTCAACCCGAGGCCGAGTCCCCTAGTCCTGGACCGGTTCATCAAGTACCTCCATTCAAAGAATGGCCGCCAGTGCTAGACTGTTTCCGCCAGTGCTAGACTGGTTCCCCCAGTGCGAGACTGGTTCCTCTTCCTCGTAACTGACCAGGTGCCTCCATTCAAAGAATGGCCGCCACTCAGCTCTAGGCTGAGTTCCCCAATGTTGGACTGGTTCCACATCCTGGTACTTGACCAGATGTCTCCATTCAAAGAATGGCTACTCAACTCAAGGCTGAGTTCCCCAGTGTTGGACTGGTTCCACATCCTGGTACTTAACCAAATGTCTCCATTCTCCAAGAGAATGGCTCTCGATGCTTCTTAGGAAAAATCAACACTATTCACTTAAATCCAGGAAGTGTTCCCTTTAACATCAGACCTTACAGATACCCCTATGACCAAAAGAGTGAAATTGAGTGTATGGTTGAAGAAATGTTAGAGGTCAACATAATTAGGCCTAGCCCAAAATCTTAATCTGCACCAGTGGTAATGGTACAAAAAAAGGAGGGCTCATGGCGTATGTGTCCAGATTATAGAGAGCTCAACAAGATCACCATTAAAGATAAGTTTCCCATTACTGTCATTGATGAGTTGTTAGAAGAATCACATAGAGCACCAACAAGAAGTTCTCCAAATACTAAAAGATAACTTAGCTATGTCAAAAAACAGGGTGAAACAACAAGCAGATCAACATCACAGTGAAAGAAGTTTCGAAGAAGGGGATTGGGTGTTTCTAAGGTTACAACCTTACAAACAGATGTCCGTCAAGCAACTAAATAAGGACAATAAGTTAGCACCCATATACTATGGTCCTTATAACGTGTTGCAGAAGATTGGTAGAATGGCATACAATTTGAAGCTCCCTTCATCTTCAAGGGTACATCCAGTTTTCCTACTTAAAGAAGGAAAATTCAAATTGGAACCATAACAAATCGTTGACACAAGGACGAAGCAGCTACGGAATCAGGCTATTACGAAGTACCTCATCAAGTGGAAGAACTTACGTATTGAAAATTCAACATGGGAAGATAAGTCCTTCATACAGAAGCATCAACAACTAACCAAGTGTTGAAGACAACACTTGTCTAAAGGGGAGGGGCATGTTAAGCCCTAAATGTGGGCACATTCCCCCTTATATTGGTCACATTACATTAGTTATGACATCGGCTTGGTCCATTAGTTATAATTATCATTAGTATGGTTATATTAGTTACGTGGACTTGGGTCAGTTAGTTGGAATTGTACCTTTTAGTCTCCTATATATAGTAAGGAGACCCTTTCATTTGGAGCATCTTGGCTTGTCTTTCTTGTGTACTCAGTTCATTGTATAAGGAGGTTGCCTCCTCGAAGAGGCTTGTTATTCATCTCTATTCTTCATTAATAAGGCGTGGAGTACTCTTTCGGGTTAATTTCTGCTCTTTTCATGCTCTTTTTTTGAAATGTGTCGCTTAACGACATCTTTAATCAAGATATTTAAAGAAACAAGTCAAAGTCCTAATCTTTATGAGAAGAAGGTCCCTAACAAGACAATCAAACAACTTACGAATCTCATCGTACATAGGCAATGAAAGATGAAGTGCTCCTCAATCTTAACCTCTCGAAGGTGACATACCTAGCAAAACCTATCTAATCAATGGAATTGGTGATCCATTTCTACCTTGAGATGCTGAGAACCCACTCTAAACTGGCCCAAAGGAATAAGAAGAGCATGTGTACAATGGCAGAGTGTGTAATGAGGTCGAACAAAGAGACTGTCCCTCAAAACCATGAAGTGCTCAATGTAAATGGCCATCCTTGGGCGTAACCCACCATCTGAGTTGATCCAAGTGACCTGTACAAAGTGCATACAAGAGAACCAACAGGAATACTAAGAGAAGAGCCACTATAGAAATCTTGAAATCCTAGCTTCAGTATTTAGATCAGATCCAAGCATTTGTCAATTCAAAGTATTTAGATCAGATCCAAGCAATTGTCAATTCAAAGAAGAAATGCAACCCACTAGGCCCTATTCATCTCAAGAGAAAGTGCAAGTGGAAGAGGAATAGAGGAATCGTAGTCTCTAGCAAAGATACAGGTAGAGAAGACGAAGAGAACAAGTGTGGAGGAGACTCTCAGAAAGAGTAGACATGAGAGACTGTCTCAGGAATCCCTCATGAAATTTTCTATAACTCGCCTTGTAAAGAGCCTTGACAATTATGTTATTAAGGATGTAATGTTTCCCTAGAACTCATATTTCCCTATGTTTGTTCAAGATTTCATCAAGAGAATCAACCCCTTCTAGAACTTTTATGCCCCTCTTGTTTACCAACAATTACGATTCCTATACTTCCCACCTTCTTTCTCCTTAAGTTTTATTTCTTTTTCATAAGATGAGGCCTTTTATCCTCCCCATTGCCTTACTTGCCTTTCAGCTGCCATGATTTTGATAAGTCTTCTCATACAATCCTTTTAAGTTATCAATTTGAGGCTTCTTAAATAGATAGGTGGGCCCATGCTTGTTGTTCAGTTACTAATACTCCTTCAAAAAGTTATAACATCTTAAACAAAAGCTACTAGCTTGAATACATTTTTAAGGTTGCACCCCTTCTCTTTGATTAATTGTAAAACCTTTCTTCGAACAAAATCTGGACCTCCTAGAATATTCATTTTATGCTTGAAAGATTCAAACTTGGATAGTGGCCTTTAATAACACTCCATGTGTTGGTTAACCCTTAGGAAAATTTGACTATATGTAACACAAATCCTTAGACCTATAGCCTAAGTCAAACTCCATTGTCTAACGGGCGAGCATGTTAAAATTTGACATGAGGGCAAGGCTCCATTTTAAATTCTCCTAGAAATGCACACATATAATATTGGTGTTCTGCAACCATAAGTGGCTTGATTTATGTGTTAAAATATACCATCACCCAGTGTATGTTTACCCTTGTGAATGATTACTAACGTGTCATTGTGTACCCATTTTGAAACTCTCACCTATCCAAATTAAAGTATAATCATTGTAACTGACATGTTTCTCACATGCTTGTCACCATAAAATGGCAATTATGCCCATGAATGCTCTTTTGTCAATAGAAAAATACTATGGTCGGTGCACCCAGCGATAAGTTGTTGGAATAAAATGTTGGGCACATGATTTAAGTGCATTTTTAAAGTTGGAATTGTGCAATTTCCAGAGTACAGATGCTAAACCTTCTAACAATATTTCTTTTTAGTGTGCATAAGGATTTCCCAAATGTTATTCCAGCAACAAGCCACATAAAAATTGCAAAGAAGATTCACACATACAATATCTTCAACAATCACCTACCAGCATCCTGTTATGGATACAACATCAACATTCTATCACTCAAATAATATTGTGCCATGCATAAATCATATCTCTAGAGTGAGCAAAATGCTCAACATGATGCTCAAAGCTTTTAACTCATACCTAAAATAGCCCACGGATTGCTCTCCTCAAGCAAAACAAATTGCCACCATTAGTATAAAGATGCTCAAACCAAGCCTAATGGGTCAGCTAAATAGGTTATGTTACCACCTAAGTTACACTCGGTCGGACTTTCAAGTGAGCCGCCAAAAATGAACAAATACTTGTTTGAATTGAGGGTTCAGAAGTCCATTCAGGCCCTCCAAGGCCCTTTTTTCACCTTTGTACCACATGTTCATACCCTACGGGAAGATTGTAAAAAATGTGCTAGCATGGGTTTTTTGGAAAGAAATTGGCTTCCTAGGACTTAAACATCAATCCGGATATTCCAAGGTGTTTTTTCCTTGTTAATTATATGTTGTTGAAAAGACAACTTATAATTTTCGAGTTTTTCACCTACTCCTCCAAAGCTAGAATGGTTGTCTCAGTGGTTAAACACTAGGAGTTTATTAAAGATCATGTGTCAATGTATATGAATGTGCTAGACATTAGTATTGAGTCATATGGACATGTGTTAGGTCCCCCTAGGTTTTTTTTAAAGTTTCGTGAAAAATAATTTTTCCCGTAAACTTAAGCTATTTTTTAATAATTTAAATGAGAAGATTAAAAATGTAATAAAAGTGTGGTCTAGAGTCCAAATTTGCCATGGGGGTGCTCGTTCTCACAAACAGAGCACCCACATTACCCTTAGACCCGATTTCCTAAGTTTTCGAGTAAGTTTTTATCTCCAAAATTGAATATTACTCAAAAATGGAAAAAAAGACCAAAAAATTGGAAAATAAAGGGAAAAGACAAATTCCTTAATCTGTGGAAATGTAATGTTCTCGTCCGATTAGGCAACAAAACACCCGCTAACCTACTTAATCCCCATAGGTTCGAGCGGGTACTGCACAAGAGGGGATTGACTGAGGACATTTGGCACTTAGAACAACTCGAGACACACATTCAATACTAAAGCCAGCAGTAGGCTAAAAGAAGCATTTTCTCTTTAGGCTTAAAAGTCAACATCAAATTAGAATCGCATGCATGCAAAAGTAAAAGCACAAACCCTAAAAGTGGCATGCAAACCCTAAAAGCGCATAAAGATCTATTTAAGAAAGATGAAGGAGCCTAAAGAGATACCTATGTTTATTATTGATTGATTTGGATATTTGAGCAGCAGCACAACGTGCAGCTACAGCAATTGGGGTTGAGGACGGAGTCTTCAATTAAAGAGGGTTCGACAGTGCAATATCTGCACTAGTCTCCTTCAGGATAAACCATCCAGGTTTGTCACGACATCTATCGTATTCATCATTATTCAGTGTTTCAATGTATGCCAAAAGATTATTTGCAGGTTCATCCGTACAACTGGGGGGGATTTAGCTGGAAAACCCCTCCGGGACTCCGGATCACCATATTTCTTCCGCATGTGGCCTGCATCCTCACCGACAAGATCACTCTACTGCTTTGAGTGATTATCAGCCACCGGTTTGCTCACCTGGAGCAACTAGCAGCAGAACAGAGAAGAGGGAGGGCGTGAACACTAGTCAGGTGAACCAATTCGCTAGGGTACCTGGAGAGGTCAAATCTTCTGCATGCTCCGGCCATTCTCTCCGACACAGGCACATCTACACTCCGGAAAATTCGCAGCTCCAACAGACCACCCCTCCACCAAAAACGTCATCTTTAACTGATCCAAACTACTGGGGGCACTACGCTAGAAAAAGGGGTTATTACTTCATCAACTCAGCTTATCTTGCATGCGTATTTTCTCAGGAGCATATTCAGTCGAATTATCAGCGGTAAGTGTTACAAGCTTTCATACAAACCCTAACCCTAAATTCAGCTATAATTTAGGGCAATTTTGCATGCCCGGCTATTCAGAAATTTTGCATAGAATTAGAAAATATTAGTATTTGGGATATTAGTATTGGGGAAGGCTTTCTTGGCTTTCATAGGGAATACCGAGTTTGTTTCTACTGGTCCAGTCACCCGCATTCTGCAAATCAAAAACTCAGTGTTGTTTTCAGTTCATTGTTTAGAGCGACCCTGGTCACTGTCGAATTCGAACCCCAAGCCGGTCCGAGGTAGTATCGCATTATCCGGTCTAAGATGGACCATGAGATGAGCATGTACAGTTTTCTAGGGTGCTATCACCGGTAGCGTCCCCTTGAGCTTTTTAGATTAAGTGCCTCAGGTGTCCGCGTAATGTGTTGGTCATGGCGCCGAAAGAGAGCCCGGGACTGTTTCATTTGTGACATAGGCCTTGTTTTCCCACATTCGAACTTTGTTGGACTAAGCTGGTTCTAGTTTTTCGGGCAGGAACATTTGTTTGAACATATTTTGCTTATTTTATTAACTGCAGTCATGTTTAACGCAGACGAGGTAAAACCTTTGCCAAAAGCGCAAATATATCTAACTGAAGACTGGCCGAAAAGCATCAGAATGGACCTTGTCGAGACACTCAAGAGGATGCTCATGCCTGGAAAAAACTTTAGAACCAGGCCAGCTAGAGAATATGACACCGCAAGCCTAAGAACCCCTTACAGGTTCATTGCCTTGATGCTCAATAGGATTTTTGGGAGAGCCCACGGCAAAAGCTTCAAATTGGAGTGGGTGCCGATAATTTTTTATGTTGCAACACAGGGGACCGTTTTCAATTGGGCCAACATTGTGTCCAATAGCCTCTCGGCCTGCATGGCATCAGCATTAGGAGGAGTGTCCCAAAAGAAATCAAAGTTCTACATGAGCTCCATACTGATTGATTGCATACTATGCAATCAACCCTTCCCCAACCTGAGATGCATCTGGGACCGGGAAAGATCGCCAATTTATTCAGCATACAAGCCACTGTGGGCCCACAAATACCACAGTCACTACAGGGAGGTGTGTGAGCATTTCATTATGCCATTGTATACCCTGATTTTCTTAAAAGAATGCGATTGCATGTCGGAGAAGGCATTGCAGGTGATTGAAGAGTATGCTGATTATTATTTGACTGAGGATGGGCTATATTTCAGAATGTTTGGAGGCTTTAGAGCACCCTCACTACTGCCTAAGTATGCCACAGACTATGTAATGCACAAAGAGGCAGTTAGACAAGTTTTTCTAGATGGCATAGGAAGTTTTTTATTTGAACATAAGAAGGCAGCATACCCTCCTTTGCCTTTCAGATTGGGGAGTTACAAATTTACTAGGGTAAAGAAGGCCGATGAATTCGTGGATGAGTTGGAGAAGTTCCATTTTGGGGAAATGCCTTTCCACAGGAATGACTCCCGTAGCAAGGTTATGGAGCACTGCAAAGAGGCTAATGTCCATTTTGAATACACTAGCCACTGGGACAGAGAGGAGTCCATTTTCCGCAGTGCACTAAACATGACAGCCTTAAGGAAAAGATTTAAAAAGAAAATCACCACCAAAGGTGGAAAGGGACAAGATGAGCAAGCAAAGGCCGAGGAGGAGGAAACCAGGAAAAGAAATGAAGAAGCTCAGAGGTTAGCCCAAGAAGCCAAAGGATGGCTAAAGGAGAGGAGGAGGAGAAAAGAAGAGTTGCACAAGAGGCAGCCAGAAAGGCAGAAGAAGCTGCCAAAAGCGAAGAAGAAGAAAGAAAAAGGAAGTTAGATGAGGAGCTGAAGAAGCAGGAGGCAGAGAAGATAAAGCTGACACAAACAGTGACAGAACAATCAGCTCCTGACGCAGCAGACAGTCAGGCCCTAACCCAGCAGACAGTCAAGCCCAGGACTTGGAAAACCCCGACATTCAAGATCCTGAAGTACCCGCTGCCAGCACACCAGGACAATCTATGGTCCCCACCCTTAGGCTAATCCCCTTTGAACAGAAGAAAGGGGAAGAGGTACCAGATTTTAATACTATCTTTTATGATAAAGAAAAGAAAAGGATAGAAAAAAGAACCGAGAGGGAGGTTGAAACCGGGGGCCTGTCTGGTAAGATGATAAATGATACAACCATTGTATACAGGACAGACAGAGACCCCAGGTTCACTATCAGAGCGGGAGTTGCATTGATCCATGCTTCAAAGGACAATGTAGATAAAATAGTGACGGATCTAGAGTAGTCAAAGAAGTCTTCTTCTCAACTCAAAGATACTCTGAGAAAGGAAAGAGAAGAAAACAATAAGTTAAATAAAAAGTTTGAAGACATACAAAAGGAAATCAAGTCTTCAAAGGCTGAACTTCAGGTCCTCCAGATAGAGAAAAGATCTATGGAGACCGCCCAAGAGTGTCTGGAGAAAGTACAACAGGAATATCAAGAGTTGAGGGCAGAGAAGGAACAGCGGCTAGGTAGGATAAAGGATCTAGAGTTGTAGAAGACTACCTTGGAAGCAAATGAGAGGCAGTCTCAAGGGCAGGAGGCAAAACTTAAAGAGCAAATTACCTCGCTGAAAGCAACTTTAGAGGAAGCCAAAGAACAACAAGTTAGTCTTCAACCTTTCAAAGAACACGTTCTGGCACAGAGAGCCAAGATGCTTCAGCTGCAGGTGGCCATAAAGGAGGAAAGATGCAGGGTTTTGCAGATAGACAGCCGGTTGGAAGAGATTTTGGAGACCTCCTCATATTTTGTTGACAGATCTCAAGACATCCTGGAAGTCCTGACAGGAAGGATCGCAAGATCAGAAGCAAATGAAGAAGCTCCTGCAGAGTTACCCTCAAAGGATCAACGAGCCCTTATAGGCAGGACTACGACTGTTGAAATATTGTAACTTCGAAGAATATTCTATATGTATCTTTTGTGGTCCCCGATGGTCCTACCGGGAGAACCACTAGTATTATTTTGTACCCCGATGCTTCTAATCGGAAGAACTAATAAGAGTCATGAGGTTGTCCCCTCTATTTGCAAAGGTGGGTCATTAGCACCCCAGTGTGGTTACTTGAGCCTACATGTGTAACTCGAGCCTACATGATTAACTCGAGCCTACATGTCGGATGAGTTAATTCAAGTGAACGGATGAATATAAATAGAGGTGTGGTGCTCCTCATTTGAGACACACACACTCTCACTTGTGTAGCGCATTACTGGAGAAGAGAAGTAGCTGGAGAAGGAGGAGGATCAGGCTTTGATCTCCTTGTTGGTTTTATCTTTTATCTTTTGGGGCATCTATATTGAGGAAGCTTTT
>LPNX010372846.1:174242-197241 GCA_001517045.1 Pseudotsuga menziesii | reverse complement strand
CCCCCCCCCCCCCCCCCCCCCGACAAACCAATGGATTCCTCAATGAAATTGCGCCTAACCGCGTTGGAAAAACAGCCTGGGTTCAAAACCCTTGGCAAGCACTAGGGAAACAATAGCCCACCAGACTCCCCAAAGCAAGACTCAAACCTCGACCACTCCTTGTCTATCATGGCCACGTAGCAAGGCTTGGCGCAGAAGGCGTAACTACCGTCTGTGCCTAACCCCTTCAACACTTGTGCGCGCGAGGCAGCAACTAAAAGCGAAGAGGGAATGGCTTAAATGGTCAACATCCCTTCTCACCCTAGGTTAATATAAAACTAACTTGTACAAACTTGAGTCCTAGCTGTACGAGGGAAAACACCAGGGACCCCAAAACATGGGAGAAAATCAAAACCGCTCAAACGCAAATGGAAGAAAAAAAAAAAAACGGAATAAACCTACCTGGCGATCCGGCGAAAAACGAGCTGATGACGGTTGGAATTCTACCCTCGCCACCTGGAAGCTGGTACATGACAGCTAGATCTTCACGCACTCCCAAGATCAACAGCTCAACTCACTGCGACAGTGCTCGACAATAAAACAAAACAATGCAAACTCCGAACTGTCCCCCCATATAAATATAAAAAGTCGCACGTGCGGGAGATTTTAAATCGGACGGGGAACGAAAGTTGTGTCGGGCGAATAGAGCTTCAGTCCCTCTGCAACGGCGGACAATCCCCAGTACTAATTCACCCGCCCGGATAAATATAACGCGTAAGCAAAACGATAGTCGGGCGTTGGCGGATACCTTGATCGGATGAGCTAGAATCTGAACCCCTCCGCAATGGCGGATGCTCGGAGCATAATGTTGTCTGCAACGGAGGATGGAACGATGGCCATGCGCTCCGCTACAAAGCCGAAAAAAAACAAAACACACATTGGATCACCGATGAAAGTCAAAGTCTAGAGTGATCCACAACGGAGGATGCCTGAAAAGGAGATCTGTCCACAGCATCGGACAAGGGAGACTTTAAATCCCTCTGACAAAGAATCCAAACCCACCTGAAACGTCAAAGAATGAAAACTCACGTGCAATGGTCGAAGTGAAAAGGACAGTCCCCACTGGGAAACGCTCCGCAATGGTGGAGGGTAGGATCAAATATCTGCCCGCAACGACGAAGAGGACAAAGGCTTAACTCCCGATTGAACAAGGCTTCGAGAGACATGCAAGACGATGACGCATTCAACTAAGGATGAGATTCATTAAAGCGTTGAAATGAGCAAGCATCAATCGATTGATAGTAACCCAAAGTGCTGGAAGACGCTTTAAAATCCATAGGACAAAAATCAATAGGCTGAAATCAAGAAAAGAACTGACGAATTCAAAGTAAAGGAGGGTCCCAAAATTTTCAGAATTTTGGGAAATTGTTGCAAATGCAACACATTCTACAAACTAAATCTTTAAGGTTCATATATCAATCGGACTCAGATACTAACAGAGTAAAACAAAATAATTTAGGACCTGTTTGGGATAAACGACAACAGTGTTAGCAGGATGTTTCTCTGTACCAATCTCTTAGAGAGAGCTCAAACAACGCTTCCTCAAGACCCTCAATCCTGTTCCTCATCTTCTCGGCTGAGAAATGGTGGAGAAAGAAAATAGTAAACTATTCAAATATTTCAGTAAAACACTCTACTCTTAGTAGTATGATCTTTAGCCTAAAATCTGCAACTAGATAAAACAGCATTTGTCCCCTCAAACACTTTTCACTTTTCCCTTCCATTGAATTTCTATGAAGTATATTCATTCACCTGAATGATCCATTTTATAGAATGAGTAGCCTTAGCTCTCTTTGATGGGAATTTTTATAAAGATTTCCTAGGTCATTTGGTTCAGTTTTCATTAATTGAGCCACCTGCTCTAATTCCACTTTCTAGGGGAATGATGACCCCAAATGTAGGAAGGTTCCCACCTGCAACAGTTGGAAGTGGTTTGAGGATGCTACCACATGTTGGTTTTATCTCCACCCAGTCTCTTCCACCAATTTGACCAATAAACACTCTTTTAATAGCTCTCCTAATTTGTTGTCTCCTCCTTTATTTATTTATAAATAAAATATTCAGAATTACATTAAATATCCTTGACTCTGTTGAGTCATCAATTACAACTTAGCATAAAATTTAACATATTGTCCTCAAATAATACCAAATAATATAAAATTGTTTTTTTTTGCAAAATTGGGGCATGTGACATACACACCCCCTTAGAGCATAACATCGTCATCGATGTTATTTATTCTTTGTCCTCAAAATTCCGCTGGAACAGAATTGGATATGCATACCGCATATTACTTTCCAATTCCTAGGTGGCTTCTTTTGGACTAAGGTGCTTCCATTACACCTTCACCTAACCAATGGTGCGGTTCTGAAGTGTGATCTCCCTCTGCCTAAGGATACAGTCCGGTTCCACCAGAAAATATCATTTTGGTTCCACATGTACATCATTCCAGTTAGCAACATGAGTATCATTATGAACATATTTATGTAATACAGAAATGTGAAAAACATTATGTACTCTTAAATTTGGTGGTAATGCTAATTGATAAGCTACTTGTCCAATACTAGACAGTATTTCAAATGGGCCACAGTAATGAGGTGCTATTTTTGGACAACTACCCAATCTCAGAGAGCTCTTTTTGGACCTCACCTTGATGAACACATGTTCACCTACCTGAAACTCCTTTGGAGTTCTTTTATGGTCTACTTGACTTTTCTATTGATCCCATGCAACTTTTATATCACCTTGTACTTGCTTTACAATTTCTTCTATTTTCTTTAATAGTTCAAGACCTAATACTAATCTATCCACCAGATTACTCCAAGAGATAGGAGTATTACATTTCCTTCCATACAATATTTCGAAAGGACTAAATATGGTGGACGCTTGATAATTATTGTTAAAAGCAAATTCTACCAGATGCAAATAATCCTCCCATTTACCTAGCTGGTCTTTCACATACATTCTTAATAAATATTCCAGTATTTGGTTTACTCTTTTAGTTTATCCATCGCTTTGAGGATGGAACGAAGTACTAAAATTTAGTGTAGTGTTTAATCCTTTAAACAGAGATTTCCAAAAGTTACCTGTAAATTTAGGATCTCTATGTAAGATTATAACTTTCGGTATACCATGCAGTCAGAAAATTTGTTTTAGAAAGATATCAGCTATGTTTACAACTTTATATGTAGTTTTAACAGGTATAAAATGAGCTGCTTTACTTAATTTATCAACCACTACCATGATAGAATAATTTAAATTCTGATTTTTAGACAGTCCAATAACAAAATTGAGACTAATTGTCTCCCATTTCTAGCTAGGAATGGGCAATGGCTGAAGTAATCTAGCTGGGTGTTGATGTTCAGTTTTCATCTGCTGACGTTCAAAACATCTAGCAATATACTCTCCCAGTTCAGTCTTCATGTTTGGCCAAAAATATTCTTTTCTTAACATAGTTATAGTCTTTTGATAGCTTGGATGACATGAGTATCAATTTTTATGGATTTCATCTAAAATTAATAACTTAACTTTGGGTACATTAGGTACATACATTCTGTCTTTATACAATAAAAATCCTTTTTCATTCAAACTGTACCCTTTACTTAAGATTTCTGTTGGATTTTCTTTCGCTTTAGCTTGTAATTTTTTGTAAATTTCATCTTGTTCTACTTTCGCTTTAAATTGTTCATCTAGATCTATTGTATAAGTGTTGATAATTGCTATGAAGTTTATCCTTGCATTCCTACTTAATGCATCAACAACTTTATTTTATTTCCCTTTAATGTGCTGAATTTCAAAATCATACTCACTTAGGAAAAATAGCCACCTAGCTTGTCTGGCATTTATATTAGGCTAATCTAACATATATTTTAACACTTTATTATCAATCATTAGAATAAATTTCCTGCCAATTAGGTGATGACGCCACATCTTTAGAGCATGTATAACACCAGCTAATTCCAGATCATAAGTTGCATAATTTTTTTCATGAATTTGTAATTTTATAGACTCATAGGCAATAACATGCCCTTCTTGATTCAAAAAACCGCCTAAACCATCATTGTAGGCGTCATTACACATTACAAATTCTTTATTTGGATCAACTATTCTTAAAATAGGTGCGCTGGTTGATAAAGTTTTTAACTTTTTAAAGCTTTCCTCGCATTTCTGGTTCCAATCAAATTTCCTTCCTTTCTTCTTGCAAAGAAGTTATCGGATTTGCAATTCTTGAAAAAACTTCAATAAACCTTCGGTAATAACCGGTAATTCCCATGAATGATCGAATATCAATTAAATCCTTAGGAACCGGCCAATATTCGATCACCTTTATCTTTTCGAGATCCACTGAAATCCCTTCCTTAGTCACCACATGACCTAAGTACTGAATTTTATCCTTAAAGAAATCACATTTACTAAACTTTGCAAAGAGTTGATGATCTCGTAGCTCTTGCAAAAGGGTTTTTAAATGTTCTTTACATTCTTCTTCAGTTTTTGAATAGATTAATATGTCGTTGATAAACATGACCATAAATGTATCTAGATACTTTTGCATAACGTTGTTCATTAAACAAATAAAAATAGCTGGGGCATTAGTAGGCCTGAATGGCATGACAACAAACTCGTAATAACCATATTGAGTCCTAAAAGTTGTTTTAAAGATATCTTCATCTTTAATCCTAACTTGGTGATATCTAGACCTTAAATTGATTTTCGGGAACATCATGGCTCCACATAGTTGATCAAATAGATAATATATGCAAGGCAACATGTATCTATTTTTAATAGTCATATTATTCAACTCACGATAATCTATACAAAGTAACATGGTTTCGTCCTTTTTCTTAACGCAGATGACAGGTGCCCCCCAAGGAGACATACTAGGTCGAATATACTTTTGTCAATAAGTTCTTTTAATTGTGACTTTAATTCATTAATTTCAAGTATGTTCATTCGATAAGGGGCCTTTGAGCTAGGTACTGTACCAGGTACCAGCTCAATGGTAAAGTCTAGTTCCCTTTTTGGAGGTAATCCGAGAATTTCTTCTGGAAATACATCAGCATACTCTCTTAAAACTGGTATGTCCTCCAATTTTAATTGGTCTATTTTATTTAGATTCTCCTCATCAGTTATTGTTACTGCATAAGCTTTACAACCCTTCCTAACAGCTCTCTTAAGCTCCAGAGTATAAATCTACCTTATGGTTGTTTTTCTAGGGATTCCCTTTTTACTTATTGATATTTCCTCATTATTTATACACGGAAAGGTTTTATCATAACAATTTAAAATCACCCTGTGCTGTTCTAACAAATCCATAACGATTAGTAAGTAATAAGAACTAAGAGGCAATACATTAAGCTTTACAATAGTTTCAAATTGATCCATAACTATTGCACATTCTTTTACAAAACAAGTTACCTTCCTTTTTACACCAATGGCTAATTGAACCAACCAAGAATTTTTAAATTTTTCAACAGGAAGCTTACATTTTTCTACCAATTTAGGTGAAATATAACTCAGACTAGCTCCTGGATCAGTTAAAATAGCTACAGGGGTTCGGTTTATCATTCCTTCTACTTCCACCATGGAATTTTTATAGTCTTCCTGCCGATTATCCAAGGCTGAATTGATCCTGTGCATAGTTCTCGTTAAGTCTCCAACAGTCATCTCCTCCTATATAGTATGGATATTACTGACAGTATTTTTATAATTAGGGTAGACTGAGGCATAACGTGGGAAATTACACACCCGGCACTTTATAGGTTCTTTCTGTTCAAAGTTATTGGTGTAATTACCATGGTTATTAGCATATTCTTTACCCTTTGAATAATTTTGATTGATTGGTGAATTATTCTTATTCCCTTGGAAATTCTTGTTAGAAAATTTTCTATCGTTATTATTTTTAGAATTCCGGTTGGGCACAAATTCTTTCTTCTTTTGATCATAATGGTTTTTCTTCTTCTTGGCCTTCCAGTTGGCCATGCTTTCCTTCTTCCAATTCTATTCATAACAGAAGTTGGCTTTCCTCATAGCTTCTTCCAAAGTTTTTGGATTTTCATACTCAATCATGTCCTTAATATGATAAGGTAGACAACTGAGCAATTGTTGTACCTTTGGTTTTTCATCTACAAGATATGGCACATACCTAAGTAGACTTAAAAACTTGTTGTTTAGATCTTTCATAGTCGCTGATCCTAATTTAAGCTCATAGAATTCTTTTGCTCTCTCTTCATAGTACTTCTCAGACAAAAAATTGTTTTTAAAGTACCTCTTGAAGGTACTCCAATTTACGTTCTCCTCTTTTATTCCCTTCACTCTCTTCAAGTCCTGCCACCAAATATCAACATTTCCTGAAAGATTGTAGATATCCGTTGTAGCCTTTAATTGGTTAGAGTAGTTATAAATCTGGAAGTACTTCTTAATTCTAGATAACCAGGATTCAAGTTCCACCCCCTTCTCAGTCTCTCCATTGAATGTTGGTGTTTTAATCTTTTCAAACTCCCCAGAAATTTCCTCACAGGGTTTATATTTTCTCTTTTTAGTATAATTATTGTCATCACTACTATCACTAGTGGAATGAAAATTACGTCGATCACCAAATACATATGAAGATGAGCTTCTTTAATTTTTAGTCTGTTTAATCTTTTTATATTTATGTTGATGACTTGTATCTTCTGAATCAGCTCGTTTTCCCCTTCCCTCAATTTGAAATATTTCTATTAAGATATGATTCAGCTCCTCCTGACCCCTCAAAATCCTTTCATTCTCTCGTTTAATAGATTCTGTTTCAGATTTTAATTCTTATACTGTTTGTAATAGTTCTAAGGAATTAGTGGTTAGATTTTCTTGTATAGGGTCTCCTGGTAAGTTTTCTTGTTCAGTCTATAGAGATTCCTCTTTTGCATATTCCTCCAGCCTTTCCATACCTGTTTTTAAACATCAAAAACAATTTCTCTGTTGAATAACATTAAAAGAAAATAACATCAACAAAATAATTTAAATTCACTATTTCATAAAAGCAAGTTGGGCTTCATCAAATCCTAGCATTTGAATCTTGTGCTCTAATACCACATGTCAAAAACCCCAAATTTTCACAAAAATTAAAAATTTTTAAGATAACATAAAACGCTGAATATGAGGTTTACTAATAGCTAATGGTTAGCAGAAAATGAAACAGTACAACAATTATTATTATACAATTTCAAATTACATTAACTAAAGCAACTTCTTTTTTGTAACGTAAATAAGATTTACTTGCATACTGTTTTCGTTTAGTTTACTAATAAGTCTACTTTATGGCAAGTAGGTGGAAACTAACTTTGAATCCTGGTATTAATTGCATTTATGCCAATGCAAATGGATTATTGGTTCTTACAGGTTTAACAGGTATGATCGAAAAAGTAAACATTTTAATTCATAAGGTAGCAAGAAGTATTTCTGTTTGCAAATAATATGCTAGTAAAATAAGATGATAAATCTCAGGAAACTTCAGTGAGGTAAAGTGATTTATCTTCTATAGTTTCTGTTGTAAGCAGAGTTTAGAGATATGGGTTGCTTTATTTATTAAGCTTAGCAACACCAAATATACTTACTATGAACTCTAAGCTTGTAATCTTTGTTGTATATTTACTTCTATTTTAACATGCTTATCTCGCAAATGTTATATTTATTTGTACTATTTGTTTTTATTCATGAAAGAGCTTCTATCAATATTGATAGTAAAGATTCTCTATAGAATATATGTTTTGATTTTATTTTTAGCTTACTAGTTATGGAAATTATCACCCTATTACTTGTATGTAAAAATAAAACAGTTCCTCACTAACAAGTTATCAACTTTCTTACTTACATCAATATCATACTACATGTACTATTGTAACCACATACATTACCGTATTATTTACTAAAGTACCAATCTAATCATTATTTGCATTCTGTAGGGATGTTACTACCTAGAAATCTCCTTGATATGATAAGCTTGATTATTGTAAAAATAACTGCATCGTTTCAAGATGCAACAATATTTACCCTTATTTCCTAAATTTAAGTCAATCAGTGTCGTTCCAATGACTATAAACTTGAGCATGGTTATTCCATTGTAATTTACTATTGCCATAATTCCTTTCTTAAATTAAGTTAATGTTTATAGTAGATATTATGGTAGATCTTTCTACTATGATCAAAATTCTTCACTATGCTAAGTATAGGTTATCTTGAACAATCACAAACTATCTTGCTGAATACAAATTATGGTATATTACTAGTATTAACAAGTCGAGAAGAAACTAATGTCTATGAAATTTTAAACCAAAGTCAAACCTTGTAAAAGTCATGTTTATAATCTTTTATTATTCTATTCCACTCCATATATTATAACCACCCAAGCCGTTGGTTTTTAAGTGATGAGTTTGGAGTATAATACATGCATACTTTATCATAATTTTGCAAGTATATAAATCTAATTGTAGAAAGAAAGGTTCTAAGAATGATCGACTTCAGGATTATCCATAAGGTCAAGTGGTTACCACCTTTCACTAGGGTCTTCGTTAAGAAATTATTGTTTAGCCATACGCTAAATTAGAAACTATCAACATTATGATATAGTTTAAGTATGAATATCGGTGTGATATATATATGTGTACTTCATAGTTCATGCATAGTTTGATAAAAATAATTGTTTTAATAATTTTGATGATTTAACCTCAGGTGGACTTTGGAATTGACCCTTGGATGGTTAGAAGTATTTGAGGCCACATGGTCACTTCCTATCCATTTAGTGGCGATATAAAATATTGCAACCCTATTGGCTTTGTCATTTTGCCTTCGAAGTTCACACTGGCCTTCGGGCTGCTCTGCATAATTTCATGGCAGCTGTGAGGGTTCTTCTTGTACTAGCTTGCTCTGAAACTTTGGTTTAAACTTGCTATAGTTTCCTGAGTTTGGTCTTGTTACCAACCTTCTTAGCTATGGGTTTTACTATGCAATATTTTACTTGTTTTGTTTGCATTTAAATCGTGGCCTGTCCTTAGCTCCATCTTGCTTTCCCCGTGGCCTATCACTGCTGTGAGAAGCTAAGGCTTCATTGCTACTGGTTGTGCCCCATTGGCATCATAGGGTTTTAATGATTTTGTATGTGCAATTCACAGCTGGTGACAGTCTGTTCACTAGATTGTTTGATACTCTTTAATTAAAGGTAAATTTTTTGGTTTTCTTTTTAAAAATGATAGAATCACAATAAATTTTTTTTTATAATTAGGTTTTCAATAGAAAAATAGTCTTGTAATAACGCACAGCATCGTGCTCTGCTTGCAGGAACTCATGATAGCTCTTGTAACTAGTGATGAAGATAATGCTGGCTAGATTTGAGGACTCGTGGCTCTATCTGGTAAGCCTTGGGTTCAAAGAATGCATTCTTACCCTTCCTATAAATAGGGTTGTCGATGGCGAAACCCTGATCTTGGAATCTTGTCCGGTTTCTCCATTAAATACATGGTTTTTAAAAAGTTGTTTGTTCTATTTTGTTTACAAACCCTCGCTATGTTGTTGGGTAGTCCCGACCTTGAGTCAGGTGTTGTAATTTGGTTAATTTTTCAGCCTTGTGGCCTGTCAATGTAATACATTGGGTTTTAAGAAAGATTTACTCCGAGCTCAGTCTCATTTTTGTAGTAATCTTGTATATTGTGACTGTATGTATGTTAGAATTTTTCCTAATCGACTGTTAATGAATAACATTACTGTCTAATATCTTTTGTAAATAGATTATTTTTATTATTTAATACTGTAACCTAGTCATAGTGTGTAATTTATAATATTAACCTACTTGTTCAAAATATACAAACTAGGGTTTTCCTGAAATGAAACCCTTGTCTAAATATGTTCTTCAATTTATTATTAACAAGGTTCTGCTACTTGTTTAATTCGGTTGAATTATTATTACAGGTGTGTTGTGATATATTTTTTTTAAATTGTACTATACATTTATTTTCAAGAAGGACTGTAACCAGTCTATAGTAGTTTAATTGTTTATTCAGATAATTATCCAGGTAAATGGATTACAATTTAGATGTTTTTATTTATAATAATTAAATAAATTGATTAGGGTTTTAACCCTGAACTTTTCCTTCACATGTATAAGCGTGGCTGATATTTATAAAATAGTTTCTACATATGTAGAATTTGTAGTTTCATACTCGTTAATATTTATATTTACATTGTTCTTATTTACTAAACCGTTAAGTAGAATTTATTCAGAGTTCTTGAAAAGATATAAAAGAGACTCTGTAACTCAGTTTATTCTTTACAATTTTAAGGACTTTAAATATAACCCTATTTAGTTTAATAATAAATAATAATCTTAAATTTTGTTGATATTGTCAGAAAATAAACTAAGTGACTACTATCTTGTTTAAATACTTATCTGTATGTAATCATTGTAACTCTAATGTGGATTTTCTGCCGCATTTCATTCAGTTACTAGGTGAAAACAAAGAAATATAAACATATCATAACACTGTTTAACCTTCATAATATTTTAACATAAATACAATTATTCTACTATCTGCAAATAGACATTCTTATTTACTAAAACATTCTCTTATCTATTTAAACATTCTACTTGTGCTAGAGTACTTCCTGGTTTTCCAGGTGTGGAAAAACACAGTCTAGAAATTATTTATATTCTAACACATTACTTTTCCAATCAAGTTCATTTCTTCAATCATTTAAAAAGACTACTAGATTCTAACATTCTACAAACTAAATCTTTATGATTCATATATCAATCGAACTTGGATAGTAACACAGTAAAATAAAATAATGAGTACATGATTCTAACATTCTACAAACTAAATCTTTAAGATTCATATATCAATCCACTTTTCCCTTCCATTAAATTTCTCTGAAGTACATTCATTCACCTGAATGATCACTTCTTTAGAATGAGCAGCCTCAACTCTCTTCAATGGAAATTTTTATAAAGATTCCTAGGTATTTTGGGTCAGTTTTCATTAATTGAGCCACTTGCTCTGATTCCACTTTCTTGGGGAATGATGACCCCAAATGTAGGGAGGTTGCCACCTGTAGTAGTTGGAAGTGGTTTGAGGATGCTACCACATGTCAGTTTGCTCTCCACCCAGTCTCGTCCACCAATTTGACTAGTAAACACTCTTTTAACAACTCTCCTAAGCTATTGTCTCCTCCTTTATTTATTTATAACTAAAATATTCAGAATTGCATTAAATATCGTTGACTCTGGTGAGTCATCAATTACAACTTTGCATAAAATTTAACATATTGTCCCCAAATAATACCAAATAATATAATTTTTTTCTTTTTTTGCAAAATTGGGGCATGTGACAACGTGCTAGTGTAATCTAGGTGCATATGCAGGACAAACTTTGCATAGACATGTTTTGCAAAGCATAGTGGAACCTAGTCATGGTGGGGAAATATGCTCCATTCTCCAATGAACCTGTCATATACATAAGGTGATGTAGCCTCTAGCTTAAACTCTTGGATTCTAAGCGGTTGACTAGGGGTGTGGTCAGAAGAGATATCAAATAATGCTCCCTTCACATCATGGCCAGCTATTGTATCTCTCACTGTGGACCAGTTATCATGACCCTTCATAGTGGCCATTCTTTTCTAACATCAAGAGACCCAAAGAGAACTCAATGGTAAGATAGATCTATAGAACTTCCGTAGATTGTCTACTGCCTCTAACATCATGTGCATCGAACGTGATGCAGGAGAGTCCAATGGAATGGAGAGGATGTTTTCCCGAAAACACTCATGCTAATTGGTAATTTCTTGCAGCGTGATACATGTGATATCATCCTCCCATGGTGCTTCCTTGGGAGGGTCCATGCCCTATTATGCAGCACCTAAAAATTAGATGAAAACATAAATGTTAGTCAAAATACATACATCAATTGTCTGTGAATTTGAAATCAATATAGATTAAAGGTACTGATAACTGAAAGAAATATATATATGCATTTAATCTACCTATATTGTTGGGATCCTCCCCATCAACACCAATAGTATCCTGATCCTTGCCACTCATATGCATAAAGAGGTTGTCGCTCATCTCCCCAACAGGAGTGTGTGTCGAGATAGAATGCCTAGGTGAACCTATGAAAATAGAGATATACAAGTTGATGATTAAATATACAGATGTGAAACAATTTAATTTGTTGTAACTAACAACAAAGAGCACACCATGCACAATTGTATACTTACGAGTCCCCTGTCAACCTCTGGGGTAGGGAATGGCTGCATATCTGCGAGTGCTCTACCTTCTGTGAACCAAAGAACCCCTCTTTAGAGATGCATTTGCATGAAATAAGGAGTAATAAATTATTTTTTGTAAATAACTCAGTTTACTCAAAAAACCACCCAAAATTTTACAAAACAAAATGGATTGATGAGCTTTTTTGTTTTTGCTTTGAAGGTGGTGTGAAGAAGACTATCGAATATGCGGTGTGATTGGGGTTATGACTTATTTTCATAATGTTGAGTACCCCTTTATTTCTTTTTCAATTTGATATTATGGACGTGGTACTTATTCGGGTGAAGGTTCCTAAAATACAAGTTGAATTCTAGTTACTAAAAGTTTTTCGGGTTATAAGGAATTCTTTGTGAGTTTTTGATGGGGTGGAAATGAGTTACAAATACTTGGGATTTGTTGATATTTCTTAAATTCCTATGTATATTCATATTCATGAAGTCCTTCAGATGGGTAATAACTCATCCACCCATATTTTGATTACACTGGTGTTCCTTTCAAATGTATCCATTTCCATGTCTATGGAATTTCTCTTAAATTCCTATAGATATTTATAATTTTAAACTAATTTTTAAACTATAATTATGTAAATGTTTTCATCCATTTTAAAAAAATTAAATTACAATTCAAGTTTTCCATAATTTAATGTATAAATTTATATATTTTATTGGTAATATATTTTACTATTATTTTAAAATATTCTAAATTTATAATTTATAATTTTCAAAATGTTGAATATAAATCTATATATTTTTTCTAAAAAATATCAAAAATATAATTTTATCTTAAATTATGGATTTCTATTAATTTTTTAATTTGATTTTTTTTTTCAAATTTACACACTTGTTTATTAATATGTTTTTCCTTTAAAAAAAACAAAAAAATCCACATTTTTATCAGAAATAAACTATAATACATAACTACACTTTTGAATAAACTAAAATCAAAATATGTTAACTAATATGTCAAAACATACCTATAATATTTTACTATCAAAAAAATATTTATAAGAAATATGAATTTGAATTAATATAATATTTTAATTACAATTACAATTACAATTTATTTTAATTAGCTAAAATAAAATAGTTTATATATATATATATTGAAATTCAAATATATATGATCAAAATATTTAAAGTAAAATATATGGGTTGTTTAGATAAATGCCTACGTCGGTTTAAGGTTCATGATGTCTCGGATCTAGGGTTTGGATTTTTTTCAATCCTCCGTGTATTCTCGAAAGATTGAAAAAAAAGGCAATATTTCTGCTTTCCAGGCACACATTTCAAAATTAAACTGACGCCATCAATGACTGCTGGTTGATAGAAATATTTATACAAACTATAAATTTTAAATTTAAATTTAAGAGATTTGAATTTTTTCAATCCTCCGTGTATTCTCGAAGGATTGAAAAAATTCGGGCACATTTCTGCTTGCCAGGCAAACATTCAAAAATTAAACCGGCATCACAAATGCTACTGGTTGACAAAATATATATAAAACAAAAAATTAAATTTTAAATAAAAAACAATTTCAATTTTAAACATATTTTAAACGCTACCGACATCATTTCTTCTTGTTGGAACACATTGCAAACATACTAGGAAAAAAAACAAACCTGAAAACATCTATAATAATGAATTTTTCAATTTTAACCTAACATTTTAAAACATAAAAAAAAAACTAAAATTCCATTTAATTTTCAAAAGAAAAGGATTGGGGGTTACCTCTCTGCTTTGAAATCGTGGTGAAAGGGGGTGTGGCTTGTGTGGTATCTAGGTCTAGGTCTTCAAGGGCATAGCTACATGGTCCAGGTGTTTGGGGACGTAGATGCTCAGTTGAGGTACTTGCTCGATCGATGGATGTTTGTGCAGAAACAGGGCAAATGGCCGCGAATGCCTACCGCCCTTTTTATATTTAAAAAAAAAATGAACTTCAATCAAGGTCCATAGCTTTATCAATCTCAGGACCTCGATTGATGTTTTGTTAAATCCTTGATCGATCTTTTGGTAAACCCTTGATTCAGGTATTCATGCCTCGATCGAAGCTTTACCTGGAGCTCGATTGAAGGTTTAACAAAGCCTCGATCGAGTGTTTGTTAAATCCTCAATCAAGGTATTAATACCTCGATCAAGGGTGTGTTTTTTGCATTTTGCTAAAAATTCCTTGCCAAAAATTGAAACCCACCTCCATGGATGCACCCTAGACCTTCTGACTAGGATGTGGGACCTAGAGAAACAACACTTCCAAGTGGTCACCCATATCCTGGCCATAGATGTTGAGGATATTTCTTCTTGACCGAAATTTGTAGGAGAGTGATTCTTGTGTCAATATCTTGTCCTCAACAAGGAGAGATGACTATTGATGGCCTTATCAATGAGCACAACGTGAATGGGAGTAGTTCTCAAGACAAAAAAAATTCCCATCAAATACATCATGAATAGGCCTCTAAGGACCATTTCATTTATTATTGCGAAGGTGTTGGGTATAAAGGATTCCCATCAGATGACTCGAGCCCACATGCTATATGCATTGGAGTGTATGGATCCAAAAATATTCAACAGGAGCGAGGATTCTATAATGAGCCTCAAAGATCATCTCACAAAATGTGGTTGGGGAGATTTTGAGAAGTTTGGCTACAGTGCCATAGTAGTGTCTTTCTTCTTGGATAGGGTCCCTCTATTACTCCCTCAGGTTGCTTTAAACAGGTTAGAGCAACAAGATCCATAGATGTTGAGTTGGGTGGAGGCCAGGGCTCACCATGGAGGTGGTATGGGGGGCCACAATGACCTATTGGTTTGGTATTCTTCAGATGGATGTGTGGCAAACTTCTAATGGGGGAATATTATTCCTATGCAAGGACCAATTTTAGGGGTGACCCTAATATAAATCTACCCGAGGATGATCAGTGGGATGACACAGCTAAGAAAGATGCTACTTTCATTTCGTTTTTATTTTACAACATACAATGTCTTAATATTGAAAAAAAATTGCCAATTTTTTATCGAAAATTCTCAATCAATGCGTACAAAGATTTTGTCCCTAATCTACATGGGTAATATTGTCAAATCAGTTGAATGTAAATATTTATTACCTCGCAATGAAGGTGATCCTTGTCATTTGAGTTCTTTCACGATCTGTTGTATATGTAAAAGAATGTAAAGAAGAAGATACAAAAGTGAAAGAAATGAGATAAATTAACACTCTATGATAATGATCAAGGAGAAAAGCAATGGACAACTCACATAAAAAAAAAAATCTTCACAAGAAAGGGAAACATATTTGTATTAACAAAAATAGAGAAAACTACAATCGAATCGTTGATGTTGAATCCTTGTCCTCGCAACTCTTTTTCACTCACCTTCAAAAACTCTACAATCTCTCAAAACTCTCACTTACATGACCATACCTCTTTTCCTCCTACACTAAGAAAGATTCCAGCAACATAGAGGTACTTTCTTAATCCTCTACCCCCTTATCATCGATGAGGATAAGCTTGCACATAAAGGCAAAAGAGGGACCAAATGGGTTGAGATTCTTTGGGAGGAAGATGAGGGATCATCCCTAGAGTTTAGGTGTATGAATCCCACCCACTCAAACCAGTTGGGATAATCCTCCATAAGGACTTTCTTCTAGAAGGTTCTCAAAATCTCTTATTTTCTCCATTTGAAGAGTGTTTACACTAGGATTTTAGACTACTAGAAGGCGTTAGGGGGAGCGAATAACTGAAAAAACAATGATGTCCTGACTAATTATGTGACAATAAAGCACATCAATCACAGACTCCTTTGACACATATTTACCCTCGAAAACACCAGCTGGGAAAAAAACAACAAAAAATTGATTTTATTAACTCTAAAAGCATATGATCTCTTCTTGGCATAATGGCCCATTGAGGAAAATATAATGACAAAATGTTATCTTTCAAATGGAAGGATCCATTAGAGGAAATTTCAACTCAAAATGGGCCTCCTAAAATGAACTAATAAAATAATAGTTAAAATAATAAAATAATATTTATTAATTTTGGAGGAAGAAAATAAAAAAACTATTTTTTGTTTGTATTTTTGACATATCTCCCTGTCTTTTTACTCAAATTTCGATCGAGAGAGCTCATTGGATGTGGAATTAAATTCCGCATCCAATGAGTACCCACTCGGCATACTTTTGACGGACCCCACTACCCGAAAAACAAGAAATACCTAGAAAAATGGAATGATGATGTCATCATTCCATTTTTCCAAGTATTTCTTGTTTTTGGGGTAGAGGGGTACGTCAAAAGTATGCTGAGTGGGTACTCATTGGATGCGGAATTAAAATCTGCATCCAACGAGCTCTCCCGATCGAAATTTGAGTAAAAACACAGGGAGATATGTCAAAAATACAAACAAAAAAAGTAGTTTTTTTTATGATAGCTATCCCCAAATTTATATTAAAAATGTGTTTAAGACCTATACGGTATTTCAAATTTAAAGCAATTTCATTGACTAACACATGATGACATGGAATTTGAATAAAAGTTAAAAGGCCCATTTTGAGTTGAAATTTCCTCTAATGATTCCTTCGATCTTGCTAGTTTCTAACCTTCAGTTGCCCCTTGCTAGTTCCCTCTAACCCTACCCTTGCACTTGCACACTTGGTTGAGATTCCTTATTTAATGACTTAATGATATCTAACTTAATCTGTGTGATTGTTGTGTGTTACCTCTTCTCACCTATATTCCCTTCTATAACATTTCAATATGCAAATATCTTGGTCCAATTCCATGTAATACCAAATACCATGGACGCTCTAGATCATTTACATAAAGTAATTACAAAAGTACATTTAGTTTAATAGTTCACTTTACTAAATTGGATCTCATATGTCTAAGAGTCATTGAACGACACCTTTCACATGTCATGCAATGTTCATGTGGAAGTACCTATATGACGCTACAAAAATTAAGACAAAAACCCTAGAGTCACTACCCATCTAGCCCCCTGGTGTTGAAATTAGGTTCGAAAATGACTAATTTTGAAAGAACTCATTGCACTAGTTTCCTCTATGTTGGCACCTAGAATTTTATCGATCCATTTAATGGGTTCAATCCTATAAAAAGCATAATTTCAAGTGTAATTTATACTAGAGTGTCGAGCTATTTCCATAATTCCATTAAAAGGATGAGTATAGAACTGATAGATATAATGTTTCATTAGAGCTAAGAGCGAGCGAGGAGGTTTATAAATTGATTAATAGGGTCAAGGAGGAAATCCTTTTAGTAGGATGATGGACATGTGTCATTGGTCAATTCCTCTCAATGGGACCTTCCACGTGCCTTTATATCGTCCTTTTATCTAAATACCACCTAATATGGGGTACTAGTTTGGTATGGTTGGTAGAAATAATGAAATACCATTTTTTTGAATGAAACATTGTAAGAAAAATGGATGAAATATTGGCTAAAATCGGTTGAGATAATCTCATTTGGGTAATAATTGGAAATATCTTGTCTCACCCTTAAACACTTACAAGAGTGAGATTATTGGTACCTTGTGAGCGTCAATTAAGGAACAAACAAGGGAAAACATTTCATACACAAGATTTGAACTTGAGTGAGGTGGATAAACAACCTCACATTTTAATGACATATTCTAAGATGTGCAATTAACATGATTATCAAGGAATTTAGTTTATATTGTCCAAAATTAACATCATATAAGTAGATGCTTTACTTCCATAGAAAATATTAATATGAAAATTAAAAATACAAGATACTCTCATATTGTTCTCTAAATCATAATAAAAAAATAAAAACAAAAATTATAATACAATGTTTACTCTAATACAAACCATTTTACTAATTATATATTCATTAATTAAAATACCTAATTTCTTAAGAATGACCTAAATATGTTGACATTTTAGGACTTTCTAGAATCACAACAACATAATCTTATCTCAAAATATTTAAGTTGATCTTACTCTATGGTCTACTTTTATATTACATTAAGCCTTATTACAATGATTAATATTAGAATATTTATGTAATTTTATAAATTGCATTGTTAGAGAATGAAGCCTTTCACTTCAATACTCAATCTTACAAATCCTATATCAATAAATAATAAAAATACATGCATTATATTTTTATTAAAATATTAATTTTTTTTTTTTTAACTTTTAGAGTCCTATAATCACAATATTTTTTAAGGATTCTAATATTATACTTAATTATAGTATTCTAGGAGATTATTTTGGATTGAAAAAACATGTTTATAGATAGGTAGCCAAATATTAAATATGAAACATAAAATAACACTGAATTGTGTAAATTTTGGCAAATATTATAATAATAAAAAATATATTCTATGTAAATATAGGCGATATTAGACACTAAAAATGACCAAATAGCGAATTTATTTTTTGAAAAAAACCCCAAAATTAACCAATTGACAAAATTTCGCCCCTTAAAATTACCTAGTTATAATAGATATGAATGTTTTTCAAAAGTATATTGAAGGTGAATGTCTTCCACATTAAAATTATATGTTTTTAAATGTTTTCCAAATTAAAATGATATGTTAACATTGTATAATGCAGTTGTATTACAGGTATTTTAAAAGCTTTGAACTTATTTTTTATTAAAATAATAATTTTATTGTTTTCAAATTGCGATTTTTACAAAGATTATAATAACCTAACATTAAAATTAAAATTAAAATCATATCATATTTGACTTTCTTCTTTAAAAAAAACAATCTTATTAAATACTTAAACTTTATACATGTAAAATTTATACATCATTATTGGTAAGATTCATATTTAAAAAAGAATAATAAGTAGAAAAAAATATTTCATAGAGAATGTACATTGAAGTATGGTGAAGGACAATATGTAAACGAATTTAATATTAACATTATTAGATATTTGGACAATGCAAGGGATATAATAATTGTCCTTTTTATTATAAAAAAATTATAGAATATATTTTTATTGAAAGACGATAAATTATAATTGTTACTAGTTTTTTAGATAATTTAAATAACAAAATAAATAAGTTCAAAATTTCAAAAGTTGAAAAATGAAATTACAATATCATATAATTATTAAATGATAAAATTATAATTGAATTTTAATAATACATTGAGAATTTATACAGGTGAGTTTGAGTTATTTCACAATTATAGTATAGTGAAAATCACTCGAATGGTCATCGTTATTTCTTTTATTATGATTAATAGTATTATCTCAATTTATAAGTATCATTTTTTTTTGTGTAAATGGAATTTGTTTTTTCAAGGTTAAGGTTCATTCGTGTCACTCACTTGGCTTTAGTTTGGTA
Source organism: Pseudotsuga menziesii (assembly GCA_001517045.1). NCBI lineage: Eukaryota > Viridiplantae > Streptophyta > Pinopsida > Pinales > Pinaceae > Pseudotsuga > Pseudotsuga menziesii. The sequence continues at coordinate 177,594 of LPNX010372846.1, read as the reverse complement.
ACCCTTCCATTCTTTGTTCTTCAAAATCCCAACCCTTCTTCCCTAGTTGATTTCACCTCCATCCTTGATTTCACTTTGTTGTGCATAGGAAATATGCTTAACTCATATTTTCAATATTTTAAATAGTGGGTGGACTCAAGAAATGGGTCCTCTCCCTTTTCTTCTAAAGGGATTTTTATGGAGTAAGTAGTTTAAACCCTACTTTTCACCAGAAGGAATGAAATTGAGATAAATCGCACATATTATTAGTGAATTAGTTCAATTTGTAGATTTAATAGATTATGAACAAATCCTGTAGATATCCATGAGTGTTTTTTTCACATTTGAAACAAATCCTTATATCCACTCTTGCAATTATGATTTTTTTTATGGAATTTGATTCAAGAGAGGATAGCAATTTGGTTTTCAATTTTGGTCCCTTTATCATGGAAAAATGTAATACCCTTATTTTGACATTTTTCATGTCTAATATAGATTGTGTAAATGATGGAAATATTCTAGTAGATATTCGTAGTGAGAAACTCAAGGGAAAGCCCCGACTAGTGAATGGCTAGGCATGTATGATGTAAATATCTATATATGGGCCATGTGTTAGGCTTACAATGAAGACTTAAATCTATGCAAATATTATGTTGGTAAAGAATTCAATGATATAACAAGGTTGTGTAGAGAGTAGTAGGGGGGCTATGATTTCACTAGAGGGGAAGAGGAAAGGGGGCCTATGAGAATGTGAATCCTCTTTTTCCAAGTTCCAATATTATAAATCACCTATTTTCTACCATGTTATTTAACTAATAAAATTACCACCTTTGAATTATTAAAACAAACTATTGAATACATGTGATAGGATGGTGGGAAAGGCTTCTCATGTAGTTGAGGAAGCATGGGATCAATATACTTCTTCTTCCAATTGTAGGAGTCCTTCACTCTATGGTAAAAAATAATGTCATCTTTCATTCACTCTCATGTAAAAGTTGTTCTACATATTATGGTGTTATCTCCATTTAATAATTGGGATAGCCCAAGACATTAATTACAATCGACACTATGAAGAGGAAATTGTAGACATTAAACTGAAGAATGATTTTTGTGGGTGAGCATATAAAATGAGCACGTTAGTGAAGTTCCACCCACTAAAATCTTTTTTATCTTTTGATTCTTGACAATGTAGGTATTAACTGTATAGGATACTCTTTAGATGCATACAGTAGGTTGGAATTTTTCTACACACTAAAGAGCATTGTAAAGGAAAGGTTCGATGAGGAGATGTTGAGTAGAAAGGGTAGGTACTCCTTGTGTTATGTTGGATAGTTGAATATATTCTCATGTTTGTGATGGTTGAATAGGTACATATTGTCTAAGAATGATAGACAATCACTTGGGCCAAGAGAGAGTGTTAGCAACCAAAATTTTCTCACTAACCTTGTGATCAATTTCATCACCATTATAAATCATAATTGGAGGAATTGGAACCATTTTCCATCTCACATGATCCATATGACCCGAGGAAGTGTCTATATATGGATTTAGCAAGAAGATAGTGTTTCTTGATTGTATTTAGCCTCATTTGGAACCACGTCAAATACATAAGGAGTAAGCAACATTGGGTTCTAATTAAATGAACTACACTCCTCCTTGAACTCAAATAATTTTTCAGATTATTGGGTTGTGCTCATACCTTAGAGTCCATTTAAATCATTGGTGTTGGAAACATTAATACATTAGGGTTAATTGTATTTGTATACTTTGTAGTATTACTATTCACGTGAGGTGAATACGAAGAAGCATATGGAACAATCCAAGAGACACCTTGGAATATGAAACCAAGGGTCACATACACTGTATATATATGTACATATGTTAATGATAAATATGCATAAACACTTATATATCTATTGTGTATTTGCCTATGTTTGTCAATTTGATTGTGTTCCATATTGGGAATCCCAACATTGGTACCACACCGATTGTAAATCTTGTGGCGTGACTTGCATATTACCCATATTCTGATGTTATTTTTGAGATTTAGGGTTCATCCATATCATTAATATTGAATTTGTGCCATTACCTTCCATATTCTCCACATAGCTCCTGCAAACTAAATGCATTCTCCTTTGTCCTACTTGAACATATTTTTTTCTTTCTGGCCTACACTTCCACCTACAATATTCTCTACTTTCAGTATGGAATGCCATACCCTTCTTGTACTCAAAAATATTGTGGCCTAGGCGTAATCCAAACTTCCACGCATAGAATTCCATTCAAATCACTAATACATGAGGACCAAGCTTCCCTCTCCACTTGCTATGTTTTTTTTCTTTGGAGTGTTTTTCTATGGATTCACAAGCTCATATTTCTTAGAGTAGTCTCATGTTTGAATTTGGGAACAAATTTTGACTCTCTTCATGATACGTTGAATTTTGCAGTTTGGAGCTGACCATCCATACTCCATCATATTGCATATAATGAGCTATTACATGTTGTTTCATAGTGCAATGGTTTGGTGCCTCCATGATTTTCCTTCATGTATTACTCACATCACAATTATTGAATGCATGAAGAAATTCAGTTGAATGGTTAAATGTGTATGGGTGAATGATTTCTTCTTTGCATGATGGTAAGCTCTAATGGTGGAGACTTTCATGGAGACTCTCCCTTGGAGAAAGCAACATGGAGTTTCCTAATGGAGATAGACTGTGTTGTGTAGTGGAGACTAGTACCACACCATGTATTGGAGGAGTGGTGAAGCTACATACAGAACCACAAGCACATTGAAAACTAGAGCGTTGCTACTGGTGCATTTTCCAAGTAATTCTAGAGCTCCAACAATGTGAATGAACTTATACTACTATCTTACATATAAAACGAATTCAAGGATCTTTCTTAATAAACAATATATATTTTGGGTATTAAACTTTTTTCAGAGGTTGATCTAATTTCTTGCAAATATCATGCATTGTTAAGAACATTAGATATGCTATGATAAATTCTTGATCATAAGGATGTGGTGTGGATGTAGTTAAATACGAAGTCATGTAAATGGACATTTAGCATGGAATTAATGGAAAATTTAGGCTAGGGTGATGATATTCACACATAGATAATGCTAATAAATAGTCCATGATTTCTAATGACAATAATAACCCAATTACCAATGACAATAACAAACCACATTTACAAATGTTTAAGTAATAGAAATGTAGATACTAATAATAATAGAAATCATGTATAATGATAATTACATCTATGTCAAAATATGTGGACAAATTTGAACAAAAATGAACAAAATTACAGTCCTAACCATTTATCTTTACCATAGTTTATACAAACAATGCAATACATTTTTCCTTGT
>LPNX010372846.1:153626-170212 GCA_001517045.1 Pseudotsuga menziesii | reverse complement strand
AGGATTGGAAGGGAGAGGGGTGGAAGAAGAGGATGAAGAAAGGGTAAGGGGAGGGAGCAGGGAGAGAGGGGGAGGTGGGAGTAGCGGGAGAGGGAGGAGGAGGAGGTGGAGGAAAAGTGGAAAGGAGAGGGGTGGAGGAAGAGGATGAAGAAAGGAGTGGGGAATGAAGGAGATGGAGGAGGAGGAAAGCAGAATGGGAGGGATAAGGGACAAATGAGGAGGGTAGGTGGGAGAGAGAAAATGAGGTGGGAGTATGGGGATAGGAAGGAGGGAGGGAAAGGGAGAGAGTATGAGGAGAATTAATGGAGGAGAGAAGAGGAAGATGGAGGGCATGGGAGAGAGGAGGAGGATGAGGAGGATGAGGAGAAGAGAGGGGATGGAGGAGGGAGATAGGAAGAGGGGAAGGGATTGGGGTGTGGGGTGTAGGAGGAGGAGGAGTATGGAGGAGGAATGAGGAGGTGGTTTGAGGAGGTGGAGGTAGGAGGCATAAAATTCTGATATATTTTATTTGTTGAAACTATCTTCATTAAATCAAGAGGTTGTTTTAGCAATTGCACTTCTGAAGTTGTTTGCGTGAAAACAATTGCACCACACTTTAAGTGTTACCATTTGTAAATGATTGAAATGATATTATGACATTAAAAACATGTATGTTGTAATACCATATATGTTTCATTTGGTGAAACTATCTCCATAAAAAATAGGATGTTGTTTTGATTTGGTTAAACTATACTAGTCTCATTTTATGAAGCTGTTGTTTGAATTTGTTTGTTTATAACATGGATCTGTAAGTCCTCATCAATTAAACTCATCAATTTCTTAACCAAAGACCATTGGCATGAAATTTTTCTATATGAAATAGGATTCCTTCTTGGTATGAAATTATATATTTAAATTTAAATTCGATTCAACCAGTATTCTATTCATCTGTAAATACATGGCATAGCATAAAAAAATATGTTTCCATTTCTTTGATTAACCAATGTTATGTTCATTTGTAAACATGACATAGAATTGTATGTTTCAAACTAGTATTTTGTTTATTTTTACATAAATAAAGTTAATTTCAAAAAGTCGCATATTAATTTTGAGAATCCATATTCTTATCATCTTGAAATAAATTCAAGTACCCATTCATTCAAAAAAATATCAATGACAAATAAACATCTAAACTATGACAATTCCGCAAAATGTAGACTAACAACAAAATAATTACATATAAATCAGGTAAAGTTTAATTCTTAATTCAGTAAATTCATCATTTCATATTTTCAAAGAAGAGATATTACATTTGCATAAATCATATCAGGAGGGGACGTTACAATTCCATTAAAAGGATGAGTATAGAATTGATAGATATAATGTTTCATTAGAGCTAAGAGCGAGCGAGGATGTTTATAAATTTATTAATTGGGGCAAGGTGGCAATTCATTTAGTAGGAGGATGGACATGTGTCGTTGGTCTAGTCCTCTCCTTAGGACCTTCCACGTGCCTTCATATTGTCCTTCTGTATATAGACCACCCAATATGAGGTACGAGTTTGGTATGGTTGGTAGAAATAATGAAGTACATTTTTTGAATGAAACATTGTAAGAAAAAGGGATGAAATATTGGCTACAATCGCTTGAGATAATCTCATTTGGGCAATGGTTGGAAATATCTTATCTCACCCTCAAACACTTACAAGAGTGAGATTATTGGTACCTTGTCAACATCAATTTAATCACTTGAGTGAGGTGGATAAACAACTTCTCATTTTAATCACATATTATAAGATGTACAATTAACATGATTATCAAGGAAGTTATTTTATATTGTCCAAAATTAACATCATACAAATAGATGCTTCCATGGAAAATATTAATATGAAAATTAAAAATACGAGATACTCTCATAATGATCTCTAAATCATAATAAAAAAATAAAAAACAAAAATTATAATACAATGTTTACTCTAATATAAACCATTTTACTAATTAAATATTCATTAATTAAAATACCTAATTTCTTAAGAATGACCTAAATATGTTGACATTTTAGGACTTTTGAAAATCACAAGAACATAATCTTATCTCAAAAGATTGAAGTTGATCTTACTCTATGGTCTACCTCTATATTACATTAAGCCTTGTTACAGTGATTAATCTTAAAATATTTATGCAATTTTACAAATTTCATTGTTAGAGAATGAAACCTTTGAATTCAATTCAATCTTACAAATCCTATATCAATAAATAATAAAAATATATGCATTATATTTTTATTTAAAATATTAAATATTTTTTTTCACTTTTAGAGTCTTATAAGTTAGAATACATGTGAATGTTTTCAAAAGCATATTCAAGGTGAATGTCTTCCACATTAAAATTATATGTTTGTGAATGTTTTCGAAATTAAAATGATATGTTAACATTGTTTAATGTATTTTCACAAAGATTATAATAACCTAACATTAAAATTAAAATTAAAATCATATCATATTTAAATTTATTCTATAAAAAAAGAATCTTATTAAATACTTAAACTTTATACATGTAAAATTTTTACATCATTATTGATAAGATTCATATTTAGAAAACAATAATAAATAGAAAAAAAATCATTCATACAAAATGTAAATTGATTTATCGTGAATGATAATATCTAAACGAATTTAATATTAACATTATTAGATATTTTTACAATGCAAGCGATATAATAAATGTCCTTTTTATTATAGAATATAGTTTTATTGGAAGATGATCAATTATAAATTATAATTGTTACCACTTTTTAAAATAATTTAAATAACAAAATAAATAAGTTCAAAATTTCAAAAGTTGAAAAAGGAAATTACAATATCATATAATTATTAAATGATAAAATTATAATTGAATTTTAAAAATACATTGAGAATTTATAAAGGTGAGTTTGAGTTATTTCACAATTATAGTATAGTGTAAATCCCTAGAATGGTCATTGTTATTTCTTTTATTAAATTTAATAGTATTATCTCAATTTATAAGTGTCATTTTTTTGTGGAAGTGGATTTGTTTTGGTCAAGGTTAAGGTTCATTGATGTGGCTCACTTGGCTTCACTTTGGTAACCCTTCCATTCTTTGTTCTTGAAAATCCCAACCCTTCTTCCAGAGTTGATCTCACCTCCAACCTAGGTTACAGTTTGTTGTGCATAGGAGCTATGCTTAACTCATATTTGCAATATTTATAATAGTGGGTAGACTCAAGAAATTGGTCCTCTCCCTTTTATTTTAAAGGGATTTTATGGAGTAAGTACTTTAAACCCTAGTTTTCACTAGAAGGAATGAAATTGAGATCAATCACACATATTATTAGTGAAATAGTTAGATTTCCACATTTAATTGTTTATGAACCAATCCTATAGATGAGTGTTTTTTTCACATTTGGAATCTTGTACATAGTGAAAATCCTTATATTTACTCTTGCAATTACGTTTTTTTTATGGAATTTGATTCAAGAAAGGATAGCGATTTGGTTTCCAATTTCAGTCCCTCTATCATGGATAAATGTAATACCCTTATTTTTTACCTTTTTCATGTCTAATATATATTGTGTAAATGATGGAAATATGCTAGTAGATATTCGTAGTGAGAAACTGAAGGGAAAGGCCTGACTAGTGAATGACTAGGCATGTATGATGTAAATATCTATATATGTACCATGTGTTAGGCTTAGAAAGAAGACATAAATCTATGTAAATATTATGTTGGTAAACAATATAATGATATAAGATGGTTGTGTATAGATCAATAGGGGGGCTATGATTTCACTAGAGGGGAAGAGGAAAGGGGGCCTATGGGAAATTGAATCCTCTTTTTCCAGTTCCAACCTTATAAATCATCTATTTTCTATCGTCTTCTTTAATGAATCAAATTATCACCTTTGAATTATTAAAACCAACCATTGAATACATGTGATAGGTTGGTGGGAAAGGCTTCTCATGTAGTTGAGGAAGCATGGGCTCAATATACTTCTTATGCCAATTGTAGGAGTCCTTCACTCCATGGTAAAAAATAATTTCAGTTGTCATTCACTCTGATGTAAAAGTTGTTCGACATATTATGGTGTTCTCTCCATTTAATAATTATAATAGCCTGAGACATGAATTACAATCGACACTATGAAGAGGAAATTGTAGACATTAAAGTGAAGAATGATGGTTATGGGTGAGCATATGGACTGAGCACATTAGTAAAATCCCACCCACTAAACTCTTTTTTATCTTTTGATTCTTGAGAATGTACGTATTAATTGTATATGATACTCTCTAGATTCATATAGTAGGTTGAAATATTTCTACACAGTAAAGAGCACTGTAAAGGAAAGGTTCTATGAGGAGATGGTGAGCATAAAGGGTAGGTCTTCTGTGTGTTATTTGGGATAGTTGAAGATATTTTCATTTTTTTTTATAGTTTAATAGGTACATATTGTGTAAGAATGACGAAAAATCATTTGTGCCAAGAGAGATTGTTAGCAACCAAAATTTTCTCACTAACCTTGTGATTAATTTCATTACCATTATAAATCATAATTTGAAGAATTAGAATCATTTTCCATCTCACATCATCCATATGACCCGAGGAACTGATTATATAAGGATTTACCAAGAAGCTAATGTTCCTTGATTATATAAGGCTTTACCAAGAAGCTGATGTTCCTCAAATACATAAGGACTAAGCAATGTTGGGTTCTAATTAAATGAAATCCACTTCTCCTCGAATTCAAACCATTTTTCACATTATTGGGTTGTCCTCATACCTTAGAGTCCATTGGCATCATTGGTGTTGAAAACCTTAATTAGTTAGGGTTAAGTGTCTTTGTATAATTTGTAGTATTACTCTTCATGTGAGTTGAATATGAAGAAGCATATGGAACAATCCAAGAGACACCTTGGAATATGAAACCAAGGGTTACATACATAGTATATGTATGTACATGTCTTAATGAGAAATATGCATAAACACTTATCTATCTATTGTGTATTTGTCTGTGTTAGTCAATTTGATTGTGTTCCATATTGGGAATCGCAACATTCATACGAAAGGTATTGTAAATATTGTGATGTGACTTGCATACTACCCATATTCTTATACTATTTTTGAGAGTTTAGGTTCTTCCATATCATTAATATTGAATTTATTCCATTCCCTTCCATATTTTGTACATAGCTCCTGCCAACTAAATGTACTCTCCTTTGTCCTACTTGCACATATTTTTTTCTTTTTGGCCTACACTTCCACCTACCATATTCTCTTCTTTCAGTATGGTGTGTCATGCCCTTCTTGTACTTGACACTATTGTGGCCTAGGCATAATCCAAATATCTAGGCATAGACTTCCATTCAAATCATTAACACATGAGGACCAAGCTGCCTTCTCCACTTGCTATATTTTTCTTCTCTAGAGTGTTTTTCTAGGGATTTGGATGTTCATATTTCTTAGAGTAGTCTCATGTTCAAATTTGTGAACAAATTTTGACTCTCTTCATGATACGTTGAATTCTGCATTTTGGAGCTGAGCATCCATACTCCATCATATTGCATATAATGAGCTATTACATGTTGTTTCATACTACAATGGTTTGGTGCCTCCAAAATTTTCCTTCATGTATTACTCACATCGCAATTGTTGAATGCATGAAGTAATTCAGTTGAATGGTTAAATGTGTATGGGTTAATGATTTCTTCTTTGCATTATGGTGAGCTCTAACGATGGAGACTTTCATGGAGACTCGCCCATGGAGAAAGAAATGTCGAGTTTCCTAATGGAGATAGACTACATTGGGTAGTGGATATCAGTACCACATCATGTATTAGAAGAGTGGTGAAGCTACATACAGAACCACAAGCACATTAAAAACTAGAGCGTTGCTACTGCCGCATTTTCCAAGTAATTCTATAGCACCAACAATGTGAATGAACTTATACTACTATCTTAGATATATAAGGAATTCAAGGATTTTTCTTAATAAACAATATTTTTTTGGGGTATTAAACTATTTTCAGAGGTTGATCTAATTTCTCACAAATATCATGCATTCTTAAGAACATTAGAGATGCTATGATAAATTCATGCTCATAGAGATGGGGTGTTGATGTAGTTAAAGACAAAATCATGCACATGGACATTTAGCACAGAATTAATGGAAAATTTAGGCTAGGGTGATGACATTCACACATAGATAATGCCAATATACATGATTGCTAATGACAATAACAACCCAATTACCAATCACAATAACAAATCACATTTACAAATGTAAGTAATAGAAACGTAGCTAATAATAATAATAATAATGATGATGTATAAGCATAATTACACCTATGTCAAAATATGTGGACAAATTTGAACAAAAATGAACAAAATTACACTGCCAACCATGTATATTTAGCATAGTTTATAGAAACAATGCAATACTTTTTGACTAGCTATGAATTTTATAAACATAGTAATTGCATTTATATCTTCTTGTTTTGGCCAATGGACACCATTTATATAAAAATATTGTACAATGTTTCTTTTTACACTTTGAAAAAACACAATTTAACAAGGTCTATTTTAACAAAATGGATAATCTAAATTTCAATAAATTAAAACAATATATATAATCTATATTTCAATAAGATTCTAAAATGTTTACATTAACCTAATTAAAACAAAATACAATTTAACACCAAATATTTAGACAAATATATAATGTATATATTTTTATAAGTTTGTTTTCTTTTAATGTCTCTTTTTTAAGCTTTAAGCTTTATGTTTGTTTTTTAAACGTTTCCTAGCTTAGAGTGATACACTTTAAATTGCTTTACATCTCTTTCACTTTAAGCTTTTAAGGATTCAATTGGGATTCGAGAGAACCAGCGATGGCGTAACCTCTGTATTGTATTGTCTTTCAAGCATTTTCGGTTTCTGCATTTCCGCATTCTGCAATTTCTGGGAAACATGCAAAATGCACGCCTGACATTTCTGGGTATCTAGTCTCACCATTGGCTTATTTCTTTCAATTTCATGTCTTGATTGATTTCTAAATTCATTTACATATTTCCGATATTTCATGTATTCATTCGTTTACAAGCATTTCAACTTTTGCAATTTCTGGCATTTCCGTTTCTGCAATTTCTGGAATTTCTGCAATTTTTAAGGTTTATGTTGTTTTTCTGTATGTTGTTTTTCCCTTCTTTAAGCTTTTTCTTGTTTCCTTTTATGTTGCTTTTTCTTGTTTCCTTTTTAAGCTTTTCTAGTTTCCTTTCTAAGATTTTCTTGGTTTCTCTAAGCTTTTCTTGCTTTCTCACAAGCTTCTTTTAAAAAGACCATTAGCATCATGCTTCTCCACTATTTTGTTTCCGCTACACCAAGGGCATTTCCGCATTCTGCAATTTCTGGTATTACCGCATTCTACAATTTCTGACAGGCATTTCTGCAATTTTTGGGAGGCATTTCCGCTTCTGCAATTTCTTGCATTTCCTCAACTTCTCCTCTTTCCATTTCGTTTATGGTTTTCTTTCGTTTCGTTTCGTGCTTTCAAGGTGCATGGGATGTGGTGTATGCAATGCCCATCTTTTCATTTCGTTTATGGTTTTCTCTCGTTTCGTTTCGTGCTTTCAAGGTGCATGGGATGTGGCGTATGCAATGCCCATTTTTTCATTTCGTTTATGGTTTTCTTTCGTTTCATTTCGTGCTTTCAAGGTGCATGGGATGTGGCATAAGAAATGCCCATCTTTTCATTTCGTGCTTTCAAGGTGCATGGGATGTGACGTATGCAATGGTTTTATTGTTTTGCGTGATAGAAACATTCTAACAACAGTAGCACTGTCTGCTCTGCTCTGCCATATGAGACAATGATTTGATTGCTCTGCTTTCGTTTATATTGATGTTTATGGTTTTCTTTAGTTTCGTGCTTTTTGCCATATGATAGGGAGATTTGATTGTTCTGCTTTCTAGATGCATCAGATCAATGGTTTTAGTGTTTCGATTGATGCCTCACATTGTCTGCTCTGCTCTGCCATATAAGAGAAGATCTAATTGCTTTGCTCTGCTCTGCCATATGTGAATGCTATCAAGTAATGCAGTATTCTGAATTCATTTCGATGGGGTTGAAATGAGTTACAAATACTTTGGATTTGTTGATATTTCTTAAATTTCTATGTATATTGAGATTCATGAAGTCCTTCAGATGGCTAATAACTCATCCACCCATATTTTGATTACACTGGTGTTCCTTTCAAATGTATTCATTGTCATGTCTATGGACTTGCTCTTAAATTCCTATAGATATTTATGATTTTAAACTAATTTTTAAACTATAATTATATAAAAAAAATTATCCATTTTTTAAAAATTAAATTACAATTTTCCTTTTTCATAATTTAATGTATAAATTTATATATTTTACTATTATTTTAAAATATTCTACATTTATAATTTATAATTTTCAAAATGTTGAATATAAATCTATATATTTTTTCTAAAAAATATCAAAAATATAATTTTATCTTAAATCATGAATTTCTATTAATTTTTTCATTTTTTTTTTAAATTTACACACTTGTTTATTAATATGTTTTTCATTAAAAAAAAAAACAAAAAAATCCACATTTTTATCATACTTGTGTTTGAGCTTCAGAAAGAAACTAAAATACATAAGTACACTTTTGAATAAACTAAAATCAAAATATGTCAACTAATATGTCAAAACATACCTATCATATTTCACCCAAAAATTGAAACCCACCTCCATGGATGCACCCTAGACCTTCTGACTAGGATATGGGACCTACAGAAACAACACTTCCAAGTGGTCACCCATATCCTGACCATAGATGTTGAGGATATTTCTTCTTGACCGAACTTTGTAGGAGAGTGATTCTTGTGTCAATATCTTGTCCTCAAGGGGGAGAGATGACTATTGATGGTCTTATCAATGAGCACAACGTGATTGGGAGTAGTTCTCAAGACAAAAAAAAGTTCCCATCAAATACATCATGAATAGGTCTCTAAGGACTGTTTCCTTTATTATTGAGAAGGTGGTGGGTAGAATGGATTCCCATCAGATGACTCGAGCCCACACGCTATATGCATTGGAGTGTATGGATCCAAAAATATTCAATAGGAGTGAGGCTCTTATAATGAGCCTCAAAGATCAGCTCACAAAATGTCGTTGGGGATATTTTGAGAAGTTCAGCTACAATGCCATAGTAGTGTCTTTCTTCTTGGACAGGGTCCCTCTATTACTCCCTTAGGTTGCTTTAAACAGGTTAGAGCCATAAGATCCATGGATGTTGAGTTGGGTCGAGGCCAGGGCTCACCATGGAGGTGGTATGGGGGGCCACAATGACCTATTGGTTTGGTCTTCTTCTGATGGATGTGTGGCAAACTTCTAATGGGGGAATATTATGCCTACACAAGGACAAATTTTAGGGGTGACCCTAATATAAATTTACCTGAGGATGATCAGTGGGATGACATAGCTAAGAAAGATGCCACTTTCATTTTGTTTTTATTTTACAACATACAATTTCTTAATATTGAAAAAAAATTGCCAATTTTTTATCAAAAATTCTTAATCAATGTGGACAAATATTTTGTCCCTAATCTACATGGGTAATATTGTCAAATCAGTTGAATGTAAATATTTATTACCTCACAATGAAGGTGATCCTTTACATTCAAGTTCTTTCACGATCTGTTGTATCTGTAAAAGAATGTAAAGAACAAGATACAAAAGTGAAAGAAACAAGATAACTTAACACTCTATGATAATGATCAGGGAGAAAAGCAATGGACAACTCACATAAAAAAAAAATTCTTCATGAGAAAGGGAAACATATTTTTATTAATAGAAATAGAGAAAACTACAATCAAATCGTTGATGTTGAATCCTTGTCCTCACAATTCTTTTTCACTCACTTTCAAAAAATCTAGAATCTCTCAAAACTCTCACTTACATGACCATACCTCTTTTCCTCCTACACTAAGACAGATTCCAGAAACATAAAGGTACTTTCTTAATCCTCTCCCCCCTTATCATTGATGAGAATAAGCTTGCACATAAAGGCAAAAGAGGGACCAAATGGGTTGAGATTATTTGGGAGGAAGATGAGGGTGCATCCCTAGAGTTTAGGTGTACGAATCCCACCCACTCAAACCTGTTGGGATAATCCTCCACAAGGAATTTCTTCTAGAAGGTTCTCAAAATATCATATTTTCTCCATTCTAAGAGTGTTTACACTAGGATTTTAGACTACTGGAAGGCGTTAGGGGGAGCCAACACTTTTTGTCAATGGGAAAACCCAATTTTTTGTCACAAACCTGAATTTTAGTCACAAATAATTTACAAAAATTATTAACTGGAAAAATGATGATGTCCTAACTAATTATTTGACAATAAAACACATCAATCACAGACTTCTTTGGCACATATTTACCCTCGAAAACACCAGCTAGGAAAAAAAACAACCGAAAATTTGATTTTATTAACTCTAAAATCATATGATCTCTTCTTGGGATAATGGCCCATTAAGTAAAATATAATGACAAAATGGTAGCTTTCAAATGGAATGATCATTCCTTCGATCTTACTATTTTCTAACCTTCAGTTGCCCCTTGCTAGTTCCCTCTAACCCTACCCTTGCACTTGCACACTTGGTTGAGATTCCTTCATTAATGACTCAATGATATCTAACTCAATCTGTGTGATTGTTGTGTGTCACCTCTTCTCACCTATATTCCCTTCTATAACATTACAATATGCAAATATCTTGGTCCAATTCCATGCAATACCAAATACCATGGACGCTCTAGATCTTTTACATAAAGTAATTACAAAAGTGCATTTAGTTTAATAGTTCACTTTACTAAGTTGGATCTCATATGTCTAAGAGTCATTGAACGACACCTTTCACATGGCATACAATGTTCATGTGGAAGTACCTATATGATTCTACAAAAATTAACACAAAAACCCTAGAGCCAGTACCCATCTAGCCCCCTGGTGTCGAAATTAGGTTCGCAAATGACTAATTTTGAAAAAACTCATTGCACTAGTTTCCTCTATGTTGGAACCTAGAATTTTATCGATCCATTTAATGGGTTCAATCCTATAAAAAGCATAATTTCAAGTGTAATTTATACTAGAGTGTCGAGCTATTTCCATAATTCCATTAAAAGGATGAGTATAGAACTGATAGATATAATGTTTCATTACAGCTAAGAGCGAGCGAGGAGGTTTATAAATTGATTAATAGGGACAAGGAGGAAATCTTCTTAGTAGGATGATGGACATGTGTCATTGATCAAGTCCTCTCCATGGGACCTTCCACATGCCTTTATATCGTCCTTTTATCTAAATACCACCCAATATGGGGTACTAGTTTGGTATGGTTGGTAGAAATAATGAAGTACCATTTTTTTGAATGAAACATTGTAAGAAAAAGGGATGAAATATTGGCTACAATCGGTTGAGATGATTTCATTTGGGTAATCATTGGAAATATCTTGTCTCACCCTTAAACACTTACAAGAGTGAGATTATTGGTACCTTGTTAGCGTCAATTCAGGAACAAACAAGGGAAAACATTTCATACACAAGATTTGAACTAAAGTGAGGTGGATAAACAACTTCTCATTTTAATCACATAATCTAAGATGTGCAATTAACATGATTATCAAGGAAGTTATTTTATATTGTCTAAAATTAACATCATATGAATTGATGCTTTACTTCCATAGAAAATATTAATATGAAAATTAAAAATACGAGATACTCTCATAATGTTCTCTAAATCATAATAAAAAACTAAAAACAAAAATTATAACACAATGTTTACTCTAATACAAACCATTTTACTAATTATATATTCATTAATTACAATACCTAATTTCTTAAGAATGACCTAAATATGTTGACATTTTAGGACTTTCTAGAATCACAACAACATAATCTTATCTTGAAATATTTAAGTTGATCTTACTCTATGGTCTACCTCTATATTACATTAAGCTTTATTACCATGATTTATATTAAAATATTTATGTAATTTATAAATTGCATTGTTAAAGAATGAAGCCCTTGACTTCAATACGCAATCTTACAAATCCTATATCAATAAGTAATAAAAATACATGCATTATATTTTTATTAAAATATTAAATAATTTTTTTATAACTTTCAGAGTCTTATAATCACAATATTTTTTAAGGATTCTAATATTATACTTAATTATAGTATTCTAGGCGATTATTTTGGATTGAAAAAACATGTTTATAGATAGGTAGGCAAATATTAAATAGGAAACATAAAATAACACTGAATTGTGTAAATTTCGGCAAATATTATAATAAAAAACATATTCTATGTAAATATAGGCAATATTAGACACTAAAAATGACCAAATAGCGAATTTATTTTTTGAAAAAAACCCCAAAATTAACCAATTGATGAAATTTTGCCCCTTATTACCCAATTATAGTAGATATGAATGTTTTTCAAAAGTATATTGAAGGTGAATGTCTTCCACATTAAAATTATATGTTTTTAAATGTTTTCCAAATTAAAATGATATGCTAACATTGTATAATGCAGTTGTATTATAGGTATTTTAAAAGCTTTGAACTTATTTTTCATTAAAATAATCATTTTATTGTTTTCAAATAGCGATTTTTACAAATATTATAATAACCTAACATTAAAATTAAAATTAAAATCATACCATATTTAACTTTCTTCTTTAAAAAAAAAATCTTATTAAATACTTAAACTTTATACATGTAAAATGTATACATCATTATTGGTAAGATTCATATTTAAAAAAGAATAATAAGTAGAAAAAAATCTTTCATACACAATGTACATTGAAGTATGGTGAAGGATAATATGTAAACGAATTTCATATTAACATTATTAGATATTTGAACAATGCAGGGGATATAATAATTGTCCTTTTTATTATAATAAAATTATAGAATATATTTTTATTGAAAGACGATAAATTATAATTTTTACTAGTTTTTTAGATAATTCAAATAACAAAATAAATAAGTTGAAAATTTCAAAAGTTGAAAAATGAAATTACAATATCATATGATTATTAAATGATAAAATTTTAATTGAATTTTAATAATACATTGAGAGTTTATAAAGGTGAGTTTGAGTTATTTCACAATTATATTATAGTGAAAATCACTCAAATGGTCATCGTTATTTCTCTTATTATGATTAATAGTATTATCTCAATTTATAAGTATCATTTTTTTTGTGTAAATGGAATTTGTTTTGTCAAGGTTAAGGTTCATTGGTGTCACTCACGTGGCTTTAGTTTGGTAACCCCTTCCATTCTTTGTTGTTCAAAATCCCAACCCTTCTTCCCTAGTTGATTTCACCTCCAACCTTGATTGCACTTTGTTGTGCATAGGAACTATGCTTAACTCATATTTGCAATATTTCAAATAGTGGGTAGACTCAAGAAATGGGTCCTCTCCCTTTTCTTCTTAAGGGATTTCTATGGAGTAAGTAGTTTAAACCCTACTTTTCACCAGAAGGAAAGAAATTGAGATAAATCGCACATATTATTAGTGAAATAGTTCAATTTGTAGATTTAATAGCTTATGAACAAATCCTGTAGATATCCATGAGTGTTTTTTTCACATTTGGAACAAATCCTTATATCCACTCTTGCAATTATGATTTTTTTTATGGAATTTGATTCAAGAAAGGATAGCGATTTGGTTTTCAATTTCGGTCCCTCTATCATGAACAAATGTAATACCCTTATTTTGACCTTTTTCATGTCTAATATAGATTGTGTAAATGATGGAAATATTCTAGTAGATATTCGTAGTGAGAAACTCAAGGGAAAGGCCCGACTAGTGAATGGCTAGGCATGTATGATGTAAATATCTATATATGGGCCATGTGTTAGGCTTACAATGAAGACTTAAATCTATGCAAATATTATGTTGGTAAAGAATTCAATGATATAACATGGTTGTGTAGAGAGTAGTAGGGGGGCTATGATTTCACTAGAGGGGAAGAGGAAAGGGGGCCTATGAGAATGTGAATCCTCTTTTTTTCAAGTTCCAATCTTATAAATCGCCTATTTTCTACCATGTTCTTTAACTAATATAATTATCACCTTTGAATTATTAAAACCAACTATTGAATACATGTGATAGGATGGTGGGAAAGGCTTCTCATGTAGTTGAGGAAGCATGGGCTCAATATACTTCTTATGCCAATTGTAGGAGTCCTTCAGTCTATGGTAAAAAATAATGTCAGCTTTCATTCACTCTCATGTAAAAGTTGTTCTACATATTATGGTGTTATCTCCATTTAATAATTGGGATAGCCCAAGACATTAATTACAATCGACACTATGAAGAGGAAATTGTAGACATTAAAGTGAAGAATGATTTTTGTGGGTGAGCATATAAAATGAGCACATTAGTAAAGTTCCACCCACTAAACTCTTTTTTATCTTTTGATTCTTTAAAATGTAGGTATTAATTGTATAGGATACACTTTAGATGCATACAATTGGTTGGAATCTTTCTACACACTAAAGAGCATTGTAAAGGGAAGGTTCTATGAGGAGATGTTGAGTTGAAAGGGTAGTTATTCCTTGTGTCATGTGGGATAGTTGAATATATTTTCATGTTTGTGACGGTTGAATAGGTACATATTGTCTAAGACTGATAGACAATCACTTGGGCCAAGAGAGAGTGTTAGCAACCAAAATTTTCTCACTAACCTTGTGATCAATTTCATCACCATTATAAATAATAATTGGAAGGATTAGAACAATTTTTCATCTCACATCATCCATATGAACCGAGGAAGTGTGTATATATGGATTTACCAAGAATCTAGTGTTTCTTGATTGTATTTATCCTCATTGCGAACCACGTCAAATACATATGGAGTAAGCAACATTGGGTTCTAATTAAATGAACTACACTACTCCTTGAACTCAAATAATTTTTTAGATTATTGCGTTGTGCTCATACCTTAGAGTCCATTTGCATCATTGGTGTTGGAAACATTAATACGTTAGGGTTAATTGTCTTTGTATACTTTGTAGTATTACTATTCACGTGAGGTGAATATGAAGAAGCGTATGGAACAATCCAAGAGACACCTTGGAATATGAAACAAAGGGTCACATACACTGTATATATATGTACATGTGTTAATGAGAAATATGCATAAACACTTATCTATCTATCGTGTATTTTCCTATGTCGGTCAATTTGATTATGTTCCATATTGGGAATCCCAACACTGGTACCACACCGATTATAAATCTTGTGGCGTGACTTGCGTATTACCCATATTCTTATGTTATTTTTGAGATTTGAGGTTCATCCATATCATTAATATTGAATTTGTGCTATTACCTTCCATATTCTCCACATAGCTACTACCAACTAAAAGCATTCTCGTTTGTCCTACTTGCACATATTTTTTTCTTTCTGGCCTACACTTCCACCTACCATATTCTCTACTTTCAGTATGGCATGCCATACCCTTCTTGTACTCAACAATCATGTGGCGTAGGCATAATCCAAACATCTAGGCATAGAATTCCATTCAAATCACTAATACATGAGGACCAAGCTCCCCTCTCCAGTTGCTATCTTTTTCTTCTTTGGAGTGTTTTTCTAGGGATTCAAAAGCTCATATTTGTTAGAGTAGTCTCATTTTTGAATTTGGGAACAAATTTTGACTCTCTTCATGATACGTTGAATTCTGTAGTTTGGAGCTGACCATCCACACTCCATCATATTGCATATAATGAGCTATTACATGTTGTTTCATATTGCAATGGTTTGGTGCCTCCATGATTTTCCTTCATGTATTACTCACATCACAATTGTTGAATGCATGAAGAAATTCAGTTGAATGGTTAAATGTGTATGGGTGAATGATTTCTTCTTTGCATGATGGTGAGCACTAATGGTGGATACTTTCATGGAGACTCGCCCCTGGAGAAAGCAACATGGAGTTTCCTAGTGGAGATAGACTGTGTTGGGTAGTGGAGACTAGTATCACACCACATATTGGAGGAGTATTGAAGCTACATATAGAAACACAAGCACATTGAAAGCTAGAGCGTTGCTACTGGTGCATTTTCCAAGTAATTATAGAGCTCCAACAATGTGAATGAACTTATACTACTATCTTACATATAAAAGGAATTCAAGGATCTTGCCTAATAAACAATATATAATTTGGGTATTAAACTCTTTTCAGAGGTTGATCTAATTTCTTGCAAATATCATGCATCCTTAAGAACATTAGATATGCTATGATAAATTCATGATCATAACGATGTGGTGTGGATGTAGTTAAATACGAAGTCATGTAAATGGACATTTAGCATGGAATTAATGGAAAATTTAGGCTAGGGTAATGATATTCACACATAGATAATGCTAATAAATAGTCCATGATTTCTAATGACAATAATAACCCAATTACCAATGACAATAACAAACCACATTTACAAATGTAAGTAATAGGAATGTAGATACTACTAATAATAGAAATCATGTATAATGATAATTACACCT
>LPNX010372846.1:136293-150829 GCA_001517045.1 Pseudotsuga menziesii | reverse complement strand
ATTAAAAATTGAACCAATATATTGCAGGTATTGGGGGGATGAGGGGTTTAAGGTGAGGGTGGGTAGGGTGGTTTATAAGGATTGAGGTATAAAAAGGGGTTGGGAGGAGGTTTTAAGTATTGGGAGGGGGTTTCAAAAAAAAGAGTTTGGGTCAATATCTCTGGAAATTAAGGGTATTCTTTAATATCCCACGATCGCACGTGCTATGTGAGATGTTCACTAAGTGAAGTCCCCATGGAATGGACAAGGGTGGAGGACGAGGATGAGGAGTGGAAGGGAGATGATTAGAGGAAGATGAGGAGTGGGAGGGAGAGTGGTGGAGGACAAGGAGCATGAGGAGGATTGGAAGGGAGAGGGGTGGAATAAGAGGATGAAAAAAGGGTAAGGGGAGGGAGCAGGGAGAGAGGGGGAGGTGGGAGTAGCAGGAGAGGGAGGAGGAGGAGGCAGAGGCAAAGTGGAAATAAGAGGGGTGGAGGAAGAGGATGAAGAACGGAGTGGGACATGAAGGAGAGGGAGGAGGAGGAAAGCAGAATGGGAGGGAGAAGGGAGAAATGAGGAGGGTATCTAGGAGCGAGAAAATTAGGTAGGAGTATGGAGATAGGGAGGAGGGAGGGAGAGGGAGAGAGTAGGAGGAGAAGGAATGGAGGAGAGAAGAGGAGGATGGAGGGCATGGGAGAGAGGAGGAGGATGAGGAGGATGAGGAGAAGAGAGGGGATGGAGGAGGGAGATAGGAAGAGGGGGAGGGATTGGGGTGTGGGGTGTAGGAGGAGGAGGAGTAAGGAGGAGGAACGAGGAGGTGGTTTGAGGAGGTGGAGGTAGGAGGCATAAAATCCTAATATATTTTATTTGTTGAAACTATCTTCATAAAATCAAGAGGTTGTTTTAGCAATTGCACTTCTGAAGTTGTTTACATGAAAAGAATTGCACCACACTTTAAGTGTTACCGTTTATAAATGATTGAAATGATATTACGGCATGCAAAACATGTATGTTGTAATACCATATATGTTTCATTTGATGAAACTATCTCCATTAAAAATAGGAGGTTGTTTTCATTTGGTTAAACTATACTAGTGTCATTTTAGGAAGCTGTTGTTTGAATTTGTTTCTTTATAACATGGATATGTAAGTCCTCATCAATTAAAGTTATCGATTTCTTAACGAATTTCAATTGATATCGCCTATGATATTGATGGGTGACCATCATTTATTTACAATGATTTTCCACAGTGCTTGTACTATGGGAAGATATCCATTACTTAACCAAATACCATTGGCATGAAATTTTGCTATATGAAATAGGATTCCTTCTTGGTATGAAATTATATATTTAAATTCAACTTGGATTCAACCAATATTCTATTCATCTGTAAATACATGGCATATCATAGGAAAATATGTTTCCATTTCTTTGATTAACCAATGTTATGTTCATTTGTAAACACGACATAGAATTGTATGTTTCAAACTAGTATTTTGTTTATTTTTACATAAATAAAGTTAATTTCAAAAATTCATAGATTAATTTTGAGAATCCATATTCTTATCATCTTGAAATAAATTCAAGTATCCATTCATTCAAAAAAAATTCAATGACAAATAAACATCTAAACTATGACAATTCCACAAAATGTAGACTAACAACAAAATAATTACATATAAATCAGCTAAAGTTTAATTCATAATTCTGTAAATTCATCATTTCATCTTTTCAAAGAGATATTACATTTGCATAAATCATATCAGGAGGGGACATTACAATTCCATTAAAAGGATGAGTATAGAACTGATAGATATAATGTTTCATTAGAGCTAAGAGCGAGCAACGATGTTTATAAATTTATTAATAGGGGCAAGGTGGCAATTCGTTTAGTAGGAAGATGGACATGTGTCATTGGTCCAGTCCTCTCCTTACGACCTTTCACGTGCCTTCATATTGTCCTTTTGTATAAAGCCCACCCAATATGAGGTACTAGTTTGGTATGGTTGGTAGAAATAATGAAGTACATTTTTTGAATGAAATGTTGTAAGAAAAAGGGATGAAATATTGGCTACAATCGCTTGAGATAATCTCATTTGGGCAATGGTTGGAAATATCTTATCTCACCCTCAAACACTTACAAGAGTGAGATTATTCTTACCTTGTCAACATCAATTAAAAAACAAACAAGGGAAAACATTTCACACACAAATTTGAACTTAACCACTTATACTATGAAATGAGAACTCGGTACAGTTCTTGTTTTTCTCTCTCCTAATTTTTGTAGCTATTATTACCTCCGTTTAAAAAAGGGTTGATACCAGTATCACACATTTTAATTTCAAGTCATTTTTTGGGGCCTTTGAATAATCTCTGTCTTAAAATATTTTTAATTTATATTTTCAAGATTGCTTTTTAGAAATTTAACAAAATAACATACATTTAGAAGCAAGTTCTAATGAAAACATATATATTTTACATTTTTTCTTTAAATTAAGACATTTTTATGGATTAAGTAAGACTTTTTTATTGACAAATTTGTTAAAAAATCAAGAAAATAAAGACATTTAAAACCATTCTCAATGGATTTTTAGAGATATTTTGTAGAAAATTGATACTATTTTATATTATTTTCCAAAAATGGACTATGTATCTCTTAAAAAGAAACACGTGTTATGAAACATTAGTCCCACTTAAACATATCTTGAAATTAATTAAACTTAAACATATCTAATAACTTGAAATTAATTAAGTGTATTACACTTACAATTTCTAATCCATTGCATTATGTTCTAGGATAGATCCAGGAGAACACTATCAATAATAAGAATTGTGATATGCATTTTCAATTGGAATAGATGCATCAAAATCAAAGTACATGTATCAGACTTAAAATTCATAAATAAATTAAATTTTCTCTAAATACTTTAATAAAAATTGTGATATGTATTTTCAATCAAAATAAATGTATCAAAATCCAAGTATATTCATAAATAAATAAACATTATAAATCCAAATCCAAGTACATTTATAAATAAATTAACATTATAAAACCAAGCACATGTATCGCACTTAACATTCATAAATAAATTAAAAAATAACATTATAAATCCAAACACATATATTTGTAAAAAGTTATAATAAAATACCAAATTTATAACTTTAAAATATTTAAAAATAATGAATAGAAATTTTTAGTAAAATATGTTATCATTGAATTAATCTATGTAACTGTTATAAAATGAGTTGTATGCTTAAAAGTGGTGTACCTTTTACTTCACTACTGGTACTTTATGAACTTTGTGCAAAAGGCCACATGAATATTATCAAATAGATTACCTTAACAGAAACATAAAATAACAATCTATTAAAAACTATAAAAACAAATTATGCTTATAATGAGTGTAATTAATGGCCATGAATGTGCACTAACAATGATTTGGAAACTTTATCCCATATGTGGTTTACCTCTATTACACCCGTCACTTCTCGGAAGATTATTGGAGCAAGAGATTTTGGCTTTAGGTGCTCTTACATGATAGGGAAGATTTCTCCTATATGTGATTTACCTCCAATTTCTCTCATTTCTCCCATATGTGGCTTACCTTCATTGCACGCGTCACTTTTACCTCCAATTTCTCTCATTTCTCCCATATGTGGTTTACCTTCATTGCACGCGTCACTTTTTTGGATGGAGCAAGAGATTCTGGCTTTAATGTACTTTTACATAAATATATTTGTCTACGAATTTTAGGGAACCTTATCACTAAAAGCTGTTTTATTCAATGATGCATCTTCAACAAACTCGGCCCCTCTTCAATTCTAGGAAAGTGATCAACAACTATTCTCACGAAATTAATTCTCTTAATATTTATGCGTACCCTTAGATCCTTAGTTTCATTCTGACAAGTTTGATATAGATCCTTATGCTGATTATGCAAGTTTGATAATGATTTTCCGTGTGGGGTATAAGGTATTGATAATAAGATATAAGGTAAATATATCCCTTATGGTTTTAATATTGATTTATATTAGACTCCATGAAAACATATTTCGAACAATCATTAACAAAAACAACAACCCAACTTTACTCGGAACATTTTAATAGAAGATATATCGGATCCGGCTTATGCTTTCATGAGTTAACACTCCAAACTTTTTAATACAAGATATATCACATCCGGCTTATGCTCTCATCAGCTAATTCTCCATACTTCAAATAATTATAGGATGATTATTTTTATTACTTTTTAAAATGAATTGAGAATTTATAATCTGTTTGTTTTCTATTACAAGAGAACGAATAGAATCGCGCCGCTTGTAAGGGGTGGCCCTTTTGGTGCCCAAGCGAGCTCAATAGCGACAGCAGAGGTGGAGGGCTTGTTGGACTATGGAAGGTAATGTAGGATTTGTACAGATAATATGGTATATCTCCGCCTCTCAAGGTACTGTAGGATTTGTACAGATAATACGGTATGTTTCCGCCTCTCCTCCGCCGTCGTTGAGCTGGCTTGAACACCAAAAGGGCTGCCGCTTGTAAGGGGCATCCATTTTGGTGTCCAAGCTAGCTAATACTTTATATTTTTGCCTCTCCTCTGCCGCTATTGAGCTGGCTTGGACACCAAAAGGGATGCCCCTTACAAGCGGCACGATTGAGCTGGCTTGGACACGAAACGGGCTTCCCCTTACAAGCGGCGCGATTCTGAGAATCGCACCACTTGTAAGGGGCAGCCCTTTTGGTTTCCAAGCTAGCTAATATGGTATATTTCTGCCTCTCCTCTGCTGCCATATTTTCGCCTCTCCTCTGTCGCCGTTGAGCTAGCTTGGACACCAAAAGGGCTGCCCCTTACAAGCGGAGCGATTCTGAGAATCGCGCCGCTTGTAAGGGGCAGACCTTTTGGTGTCCAAGCCAGCTCAACAATGACAGAGGAAGGGAGGGCTTGTTGGACTGCCAAAGGGATAGAAATCCTGCCGCTTGTAAGGGGCGACCCTTTGGGTGTCCAAGCCAGCTCAACGACGTCGGAGGAGGGGAGGGCTGGTTGGACTGCCGAAGGGACAGACAGGAGGCATCTTCAGCAAAAAACTTACAGGTGTGTCAAATCACTGGCTAACAAAGATTGATTTGCTTGGCATCATTGGCCATCATACGATGCCATGATACAATTTTCCTTCAAGCCACGACCTCCATTCGTTTCATCCATTTAAATACTATATTAATACACCATATTGATTTTATTGAAATCTACAAAAGGCATAAAAGAACTTTATTAAAGAACCAATCTTAAAAGATAAAAGAACTTTATTATATTTATTGGTTTCACATTTAAGGTAAAAATTATTTATAAAATTAATTTATGAATATTTATAAGTAAATTTGAACTTTAATATATTTATTGGTTTGACATTTAAGGTAAAAATCATTTATAAAGTTAATTCATGAATATTTATAATTGAACTTTTCTTTATTGCCATGTTCTTCAATTGGTATCTATCCCATGGTGAAAATATGAGTTTATGTTTGGAGTTATTTTGATTTTAAGAAAAATACAAAATTCATTAATATAAAAGGGTTTTCGAAATAATCATTATCAATTCTTAATATAATATTTATATGAGAATTAATAACTTTTGTTCATTTAGTTTAAAGATAAATCTAAAAATATTAGAAATAACCACTTTAATGCTTATAAAAGGATCATTTAAATGATATTTTAGACATATATGTCAAAAATTATTGATGAAGATCATTATTATATGAAGACTAAGTGAAAGAATCAAAATCAAAAGACCAAGACCAAGCATGTGAGGGAAATAAAAACATCAAATTATTTTCTAAAACTAAGCAAGCAAAATCAAAATGGGGGGATCCTCAAATTTTATGAATATTTTAAGGGGGTTGTTGAGGTGTCAGCATTGAAAAATATTCCAACACTGTTGTTTATATTCAAAATAGAATCCCTCATGCTATCAAGGGAGAAAAGACTCCAAAAGAAGCTTTCACTTGCTAAAAACAAGATGTTGGACACTTGAATATTTTCGGTTGTCTTGTCTACATTCGTGTACCAAAAGAAAATAGGACAAAGATGGATCCATCTGGACATAAAGAAGAATATGGGTCATCTACATCTTCATCGAGTCTTTCATCTGCATAAAATGTAGATTCTTATGGGGTGTCAGAATCCATGGATGATTTTGAATAATTTCACATGAAATATTTTACATGTTTTTTATTAGTATGGTGTTTGTAATTGAAACTTTAAAAGAATTTTTGAATATTTATAAGAATCATTTGTTGTTGTATGATATAATATATGGTAAATTATGAATCACGCCACAATTTGTTTGATTTGCTATGGTTAAAGTGGTGAAATTATTTATGAAATATTTTTTTGTTGTCTAATATGGAAACTTAAAAAAAGTTGTAATTTATCTCTTGAACAAAAATATATTTTTTCCAATTTAAGGTTTAATTTTAAAGTTTTGTAAACAATAGTATGGGATGTTTAGGCCATGGCTCTATTTTTTACCTCGAATTTAAAAAAAACGTGTATATTGGTATCAACATTTTTCTATTTGGGGGGTGTTTGTGGTGTTTTTTATGCAAAAATCATCGTTTTTATGGCTAGAGTTCTCATTCTTAGTATAAAGTTCTCATTTCATTGTATAAGTGGTTACTTGAGTGAGGTGGATAAACAACTTCTCATTTTAATCACATAATATAAAATGTACAATTAACATGATTATCAAGGAAGTTATTTTATATTGTCCAAAATTAACATCATACAAATAGATGCTTTACTTCCATGGAAAATATTAATATGAAAATTAAAAATATGAGATGCTCTCATAATGTTCTCTAAATCATAATAAAAAAATAAAAACAAAAATTATAATACAATGTTTACTCTAATATAAACCATTTTACTAATTAAGTATTCATTAATTAAAATACCTAATTTCTTAAGAATGACCTAAATATGTTGACATTTTAGGACTTTCTAGAATCACAAGAACATAATCTTATCTCAAAAGATTTAAGTTGATCTTACTTTATAGTCTACCTCTATATTACATTAAGCCTTGTTACCATGATTAATCTTAAAATATTTATGCAATTTTACAAATTGCATTGTTAAAGAATGAAACCTTTGACTTCAATTCAATCTTACAAATCCTATATCAATAAATAATAAAAATACATGCATTATATTTTTATTTAAAATATTAAATATTTGTTTTCACTTTTAGAGTCTTATAAGTTATAATACATGTGAATTTTTTCAAAAGCATATTCAAGGTGAATGTCTTCCACATTAAAATTATATGTTTGTGAATGTTTTCGAAATTAAAATGATATGTTAACATTGTATAATGTATTTTCACAAAGATTGTAATAACCTAACATTAAAATTAAAATTAAAATCATATCATATTTAAATTTATTCTATAAAAAAAGAATCTTATTAAATACTTAAACTTTATACATGTAAAATTTTTACATCATTATTGATAAGATTCATATTTAAAAAACAATAATAAATAGAAAAAAAATTATTCATACAAAATGTAAATTGAAGTATCGTGAATGATAATATGTAAACGAATTTAATATTAAGATTATTAGATATTTTTACAATGCAAGGGATATAATAATTGTCCTTTTTATTATAGAATATAGTTTTATTGAAAGATGATCAATTATAATTGTTACCACTTTTTAAAATAATTTAAATAACAAAATAAATAAGTTGAAAATTTCAAAACTTGAAAGAGGAAATTACAATATCATATAATTATTAAATGATAAAATTATAATTGAATTTTAATAATACATTGAGAATTTATAAAGTTGAGTTTGAGTTATTTCACAATTAGAGTATAGTGAAAATCACTAGAATGGTCATTGTTATTTATTTTATTACAATTAATAGTATTATCTCAATTTATAAGTGTCATTTTTTTGTGTAAGTGGAATTTTTTTGGTCAAGGTTAAGGTTCATTGATGTGGCTCACTTTGCTTCAGTTTGGTAACCCTTCCATTCTTTGTTCTTCAAAATCCCAACCCTTCTTCCACAGTTGATTTCATCTCCAACCTAGATTGCACTTTGTTGTCCATAGGAGCTATGCTTAACTCATATTTGCAATATTTATAATAGCAGGTAGACTCAACAAATGGGTCCTCTCCCCTTTCTTCTAAAGCGATTTTATGGAGTAATTAATTTAAACCGTAGTTTTCACCAAAAGGAATGAAATTGAGATGAATCATGCATATTATTAGTGAAATAGTTATATTTCCACATTTAACAGTTTATGAACCCATCCTGTAGATATCCATGAGTGTATTTTTCACTTTTGGAATCTTCTACATAGTGAAAATTGTTATATTTACTCTTGCAATTACGTTTTTTTTTATGGAATTTGATTCAAGAAAGGATAGCGATTTGGTTTTCAATTTCGGTCCCTCTATCATGGATAAATGTAATACCCTTATTTTTTACCTTTTGCATGTCTAATATATATTGTGTAATGATGGAAATATTCTAGTAGATATTCGTAGTGAGAAACTGAAGGGAAAGGCCTCACTAGTGAATGACTAGGCATGTATTATGTAAATATCTATATATGGGCCATGTGTTAGGCTTAGAATGAAGACTTAAATCTATGTAAATATTATGTTGGTAAACAATATAATGATATAAGATGGTTGTGTATAAAGCAGTAGGGGGTCTATGATTTCACTAGAGGGGAAGATGAAAGGGGACCTATGGGAAAGTGAATCCTCTTTTTCCAAGTTCCAACCTTATAAATCATCTATTTTCTATCATCTTCCTTAGCAAATAAAATTATCACCTTTGAGTTATTAAAACAAACCATTGAATACATGTGATAGGATGGTGGGAAAGGCTTCTCATGTAGTTGAGGAAGCATGGGCTCAATATACTTCTTATGCCAATTGTAGGAGTCCTTCACTCTATGGTAAAAAATAGTGTCAGTTGTCATTCACTCTCATGTAAAAGTTGTTCTACATATTATGGTGTTCTCTCCATTTAAGAATTAGGATAGCCTGAGACATTAATTACAATCGACACTATGAAGAGGAAATTGTAGACATTAAAGTGAAGAATGATGGTTGTGGGTGAGCATATGGAATGAGCACGTTAGTAAAATCCCACCCACTAAAATCTTTTTTATCTTTTGATTCTTGAGAATGTACGTATCAGTTGTATAGGATACTCTTTAGATTCATATACTAGGTTGGAATCTTTCTACACAGTAAAGAGCACTATAAAGGAAAGCTTCTATGAGGAGATGGTGAGCATAACGGGTAGGTATTCCATGTGTTATGTGGGATAGTTGAAGATATTTTCATGTTTTTGACGGTTTAATAGGTACATATTGTGTAAGAATGATGGAGAATCACTTGTGCCAAGGGAGAGTGTTATCAACCAAAATTTGCTCACTAACCTTGTGATCAATTTCATTACCATTATAAATCATAATTTGAAGAATTAGAATCATTTTCCATCTCACATCATCCATATGACCCGAGGAAGTGATTATATAAGGCTTTACCAAGAAGCTAATGTTCCTTGATTATATAAGGCTTTACCAAGAAGCTGATGTTCCTCGAATACATAAGGACTAAGCAACATTTTGTTCTAATTAAATGAAATCCACTTCTCCTCGAATTCAAACCATTTTTCACATTATTGGGTTGTGCTCATACCTTAGAGTCCATTGGCATCATTGGTGTTGAAAACATAAATACATTAGGGTTATGTGTCTTTGTATAATTTGTAGTATTACTATTCATGTGAGGTGAATATGAAGAAGAATATGGAACAATCCAAGAGACACCTTGGAATATGAAACCAAGGGTCACATACATTGTATATGTATGTACATGTCTTAATGAGAAATATGCTTAAACACTTATCTATCTATTGTGTATTTGTCTATGTTAGTCAATTTGATTGTGTTCCATTTTGGGAATCCCAACACTCATACGAAAGGCATTGTAAATCTTGTGCTGTGACTTGCATACTACCCATATTCTTATGCTATTTTTGAGAGTTTAGGTTCTTCCATATCATTAATACTGAATTTATTCCATTCCCTTCCATATTTTCTACATAGCTCCTGCCAACTAAATGCACTCTCCTTGTCCTACTTGCACATATTTTTTTCTTTTTGGCCTACACTTCCACCTACCATATTCTCTTCTTTCAGTATGGTGTGTCATGCCCTTCTTGTACTCGACACTATTGTGGCCTAGGCTTAATCCAAAGATCTAGGCATAGACTTCCATTCAAATCATTAACACATGAGGACCAAGGTGCCTTCTCCACCTGCTATCTTTTTGTTCTCTAAAGTGTTTTTCTAGGGATTTGAATGTTCATATTTCTTAGAGTAGTCTCATGTTCAAATTTGTGAACAAATTTTGACTCTCTTCATGATACGTTGAATTCTACATTTTGGAGCTGAGCATCCATAATCCATCATATTGCATATAATGAGCTATTACATGTTGTTTCATACTGCAATGGTTTGGTGCCTCCACAATTTTCCTTCATGTATTACTCACATCGCAATTGTTGAATGCATGAAGTATGTCAGTTGAATGGTTAAATGTGTATGGGTTAATGATTTCTTCTTTGCATTATGGTGAGCTCTAATGGTGGAGACTTTCATGGAGACTCGCCCCTGGAGAAAGCAATGTGGAGTTTCCTAATGGAGATAGAATTCATTGGGTAGTGGAGACTAGTACCACATCACGTATTGGAGGAGTGGTGAAGCTACATACAGAACCACAAGCACATTGAAAACTAGAGCATTGCTACTGCGCATTTTACAAGTAATTTTATAGCACCAACAATGTGAATGAACTTATACTACTATCTTAGATATACAAGGAATTCAAGGATTTTGCTTAATAAACAATATATCTTTTGGGTATTAAACTATTTTCAGAGGTTGATCTAATTTGTCGCAAATATCATGCATGCTTAAGAACATTAGAGATGCTATGATAAATTCATGCTCATATAGATGTGGTGTGGATGTAGTTAAAGACAAAGTCATGCACATGGACATTTAGCATGGAATTAATGGAAAACTTAGGCTAGGGTGATGACATTCACACATAGATAATGCCAATAAACATGATTGCTAATGACAATAACAACCCAATTACCACTCACAATAACAAATCACATTTACAAATGTAAGTAATAGAAATGTAGCTAATAATAATAATAATGATGATGTATAAGCATAATTACACCTATGTCAAAATATGTGGACAAATTTGAACAAAAATGAACAAAATTACACTGCTAACCATGTATATTTAGCATAATTTATAGAAACAATGCAATACATTTTGACTGGCTATGAATTTTATAAACATAGTAATTGCATTTATATCTTCTTGTTTTGGCCAATAGACACCATTTATATAAAAATATTGTACAATGTTTCTTTTTACACTCAGAAAAAACACAATTTAACAAGGTCTATTTTAACAAAATGGATAATCTAAATTTCAGTAAATTAAAACAATATATATAAATTATATTTAAATACTTAAATAAGATTCTAAAATGCTTACATTAACCTAATTAAAACAAAATACAATTTAACACCAAATATTTAGACAAATATATAATGTATATATTTTTATA
Source organism: Pseudotsuga menziesii (assembly GCA_001517045.1). Lineage (NCBI taxonomy): Eukaryota > Viridiplantae > Streptophyta > Pinopsida > Pinales > Pinaceae > Pseudotsuga > Pseudotsuga menziesii. Next base: position 139,165 of record LPNX010372846.1, on the reverse strand, counting down.
AGTTTGTTTTCTTTTAATGTTTTTTTTTAAGCTTTATGGTTTTTCCTAAATAAACTTTATGTTTTTTTTTAAGATTTAAGCTTCCTAAATAGAGCTTTAAGCTTTATGTTTGTTTTTTAAACGTTTCGTAGCTTAGAGTGATACACTTTAAATTGCTTTACGTCTCTTTCACTTTAAGCTTTTAAGGATTCAATTGGGATTCGAGAGAACCAGCGATGGCGTAACTTCTGTATTGTATTGTCTTTCAAGCATTTTCGGTTTCTGGCATTTCCGCATTCTCGGTTGGCATTCTCGGTATCTGTCATTTCCGCATTCTCAGTTTCTGGCATTTTCGGTTTCTGGCATTTCCGCATTCTCCATTGTATTGGCATTTCCGCATTCTGCAATTTCTGGGAAACATGCAAAATGCACGCCTGGCATTTCTGGGTATCTAGTGTCACCATTGGCTTATTTCTTTCAATTTCATGTCTTGATTCATTTCTAAATTCATTTACACATTTCTGATATTTCATGTATTCATTCATTTACAAGCATTTCAACTTCTGCAATTTCTGGCATTTCCGTTTCTGCAATTTCTGGCATTTCTGCAATTTTAAGGTGTATGTTGTTTTTCTGTATATTGTTTTTCCCTTCTTTAAGCTTTTTCTTGTTTCCTTTTATGTTGCTTTTTCCTCTTTAAGCTTTTTCTTGTTTCCTTTTTAAACTTTTCTAGTTTCCTTTCTAAGCTTTTCGTCGTTTCTCTAAGCTTTTCTTGCTTTCTCACAATCTTCTTTTAAAACGACCATTAGCAGCATGCTTCTCCACTGTTTTGTATCCGCTACACCAAGGGCATTTCCGCATTCTGCAATTTCTGACAGGCATTTCTGCAATTTTTGGCAGGCATTTCCGCTTCTGCAATTTCTTGCATTTCCGCAACTTCTCCTCTTTCCATTTCGTTTATGGTTTTCTTTCGTTTCGTTTCGTGCTTTCAAGGTGCATGGGATGTGGCGTATGCAATGCCCGTCTTTTCATTTCGTGCTTTCAAGGTGCAAGGGATGTGGCGTATGCAATGGTTTTATTGTTGCGCGTGATAGAAACATTCTAACAACAGCAGCAATGTCTTCTCTGCTCTGGCATATGAGACAAAGATTTGATTGCTCTGCTTTCGTTTATATTGATGTTTATGGTTTGCTTTAGTTTCGTGCTTTCTGCCATATGATAGAGAGATTTGATTGTTCTTCTTTCTAGATGCATCAGATCAATGGTTTTAGTGTTTCGATTGATTCCCCACATTGTCTGCTCTGCTCTGCCATATAAGAGAAGATCTGATTGCTTTGCTCTCCTCTGCCATATGTGAATGCTATCAAGTGATGAAGTATTCTGAATTCATTTCTTTTAAGATTGCCCTCTATTTTTACGGTAGATTTTGACGGTCTAAATTCTTTATACATTAATCAGTTACAATTTTGTTAGGCATATAAGGATTATACATGCAGACTGCAGCAATGTCCAAAGCTATATGTTAGTTTTGGAGGTCAGTTAAACTAGACGATCATCGATCATTATCAAAATTATCCAGGGAAACATGCAAAATGCACACAAAAGGTAAGCATATCTAGTCTCACCAACTATTTATTTAAAGTCTACATTACATATTATAGAGTGATATTTTCATATTACAGAGTGATATTTTATTGAATGGGATACCCTTTTTATAGACATATTTATTTCTTCTCCCACATATACCATATGTATTACTTTTGTGCTTCCATATTAGGTCTTCTTGATCTTTTTCATTTGATATGTTCTCTCTTCATTAAATGGTACTTTTTCTCTGGGTTGCAAGCTTAGGTTCAATTTTATATACATCAACATAGTTTACAAAACCCTTTTCTGCTTTTTATGTTTCAGCACAGTTGTATATGTTGTTTGAACTTTGTATTTGAGACTCTGATTTAGTCAGCTCAATAATGAACATATGAATCTAAAGCAAATTTTAATTATACAGTTATTGAACCAGTACTAGAACTATATAGTATATTGCTATATTTTCATTAAGTAGTTGCATGCTATGTCAGTTACTATATATATATATATATTATTATTATGCAAAAAGAAATCTCAGGTGATATGGTCATATTGTCTACCTACCTCCATAGACAAATTTATATCTGTTGTTTGAGATTCATTGTTCAATAAAAAATGTTTGTTTAAGTAAAAACCCAATTTTATGAATATCTATTTTAGTTAAAACTAGGTTTCATGAATAGTGATAATGGAATTTTATATAAAAAGATGCCAGAAAAAAGTGTTGCTCACATTAATGGAAATGGAAGCCATTTGGAAAACGCAATATTTTCTGCTCATGGGTATAGGTCTATATGTTAATGAAATTTTCTTCAAGAGCATAGGGCTTAATATACTTCTCTATTAACACAGTACTTTTACATTAAGGAAATTCATAATTTTTTTTATTATTTTCAGAATGTCAAAAGGTTGTATATTTTTTAAATTTTTTTGTAAAATATGTCAAAAAAGTGTCGGGCAAAAACTTATATTTTTTTTAATTATTTGTAAAATACCCCAAAAAATAAATTAGATTTTTTTATTGGTTTGTAAAGTATGTCAAAAGTTTTAATTATTTTTTGGGTATTAATTATTTTAAAGGCTTGCAATAATAATTTGAGCTTTTAATCCTAGAAACATAAAGATGAAAATACATCTCTATTCATTTGAAATTTTTTATTGACTATATTGATAATATATTTATATGTTTTATTAATAATGTTTAGATATATAAATATTTTTGAAATGTATATATTATATTTAAAAAGCAAATTGTATATTTTGTATTGGTTTGTAAAGTATATAAAAAGTATTAATCATTTTAGGG
>LPNX010372846.1:111838-130606 GCA_001517045.1 Pseudotsuga menziesii | reverse complement strand
TTGTATGTGCATGTATATATACAACCTTCTAAAACCACTTATGTGTACATGTGAAATAATGGTATTTGTTTTGAAAGAACTAAAAAAAATGTTTAACTAAGTTATACTAAATTACATATATACAAAGTGAGTGTATTATAGTATGAGTAGTTCTAGAGTTGTCCAGTGAAATTAGAGAATGGTTGATGAATATATATAATTATATAGTGCATAATACTCTAGCATAATATATACTTCTAAATTAATATGCATATATAGCCTTATCATTGCACTTATTTTCTTCATATTTTCTATAGCCTTATCTCTCCTTTCATCGATTTTAATATGATTTTAATTTCATATTCATATATGGGCATTTTCATAGTGTTCAAATTAAAATTTTACATTACATTATGATAATGATGATAATTACATTACAATCACATTAAACAATTTTACAATTACAATTACATTACATTACAATCATGTACAAATGACTAGGAATCATATGGCTTTAAGCATTGACAACAATGATGATTTCAAAGAAAATCAAATGGTTATAATTACAATCACATTAATGTCCATACGCACCAACCTTACATCAATGGGACAGTAAGGTAGAGTAAATACAAATACAATTTTACATTACATTATGATAATGATGATAATTACATGTTACAATCATAATTACATTAAAAAAATACAATTACAATTACATTACAGTGATGTAAAAATGACTAGGAATCATATGGCTTTAAGCATTGATGACAATGATGATCTCAAAGAAAATCAACACTTACAATTAGAACCATAATTACAATTACAATCACATTACAATTTACTTAAGGTAAGGTAGAATAACATATTTTACTTAAAAACCTAATTTACTTAATAACATCTAGTTTGCGACATAAGTCTTATCCACAACAACTGTGGGAAGTACCTTCAATTTTCCATAAAAATCATTATGAGGAGTACCAAAGGAACCCAAAAGTAGCTAGCCATTGAGAGGACCTATCAAGCAAAAAGGGCAATGACCCGTACTAGATTGACTAGATTCCCACCGGTGTGGAAAACCAAAGAGATGTCATTTGTGGCCAAGCAGTTAACAGTTTTACCTACACTGTGAAGTGAGGGGTACTTCCCCAATACTCAACCACCAAGGTTGTCTCAGGCTTGAGTATTGGGGCAGTACTCCTCACTTCACGGTGGAGAAATGATGGTCCATTGTTTATTATTTAAGCATTCTCATGTGATTTTTCAGCCAAGAACAATCCTATAGGTGGTAGCCTTTACTGAGAATCACATTTTGTCCTTAGAGAGAGATAGAAAGTGAGTATTATCACTCTGACTAGGTGTCCATCTTCAGACATGTATTGTATAGACATGCTCAAGTGAGCATTGATGGTAGGGATAGCACTCCTTAGTCATGCGATGTGATCAAGGAATACCATTTTTATGTCAGTGATGATCATGAGCATGACACATTGTTTGTTCAGCAATGCTTTGGGTTGATTTATGATTCATTCAAAAATAATGGGGTGTCATTTACAGAACACTGGATCTGGTCAGATGGGTGTGGGAGGCAGTTCAAATCAGCACGCTCATTTTATTGGTTGATTCATCTTCATAAAGAGACATGTATTCGAAACACCTTGAGCATTTTTGAAACAGGGCATGGAAATGGTGAGCATCATGGTGCAGGTGCATGCATGAAACGAGAACTTTAGAGGTACCAAATTAGTGATAGTGCATCTCACAACTACCTATGCCAATGCAACAATAATGATATGGGGGCATGATTTCCTAAGGATAAGGGGGCGGTATTCAAAACTTGGGTCAATGGGGAAAATCCAAATTTCAAAGGGAGAACCCATCCAACTATCAACTATATTTCTTTTCTTATTCACCCAATCATTTATTACTGCCAGAAATTGGTTGAGTTTATTATTGCATGGGCTGGGCAAGGTATGGAAGTCCAAATTCGAATTTGAGAAGCTATTAGTTTTTGGGAAACACGTTTTGACTCCTTGGGCAAGTAAAAACCAAAAAATATCTTCCCATTCCCTCATGCATCCATGTTTTTCGAGCTCCTAGGAAATCTCATTCACATTTGGAATTTTCATGTGTTTTTTTCCCCATGGCTAGGAAGTTATTTTTCTAACAGTCAGTCGTTGCGGTATCTGTTGGGCATTTTTGTGGTTGTTTTCCTCATTACTCAAGCGAGAAAAACATGTTTGGTATGCATGTCGAGTGGGAGAAGAGACCCACGGTTTTTTTGGGTGTTGTTGAGTTCGTTTTGACCACATTAGAGCCATAAACAACTATGGAAATCGAGTTGCTGCTAAGGGGTTGTTTTTACCCATCTTGATAATTCATTCTGTTGCTGAAACCATTTCTCCTCAACCCAGAATTTTGTATTCTGTTGTGTGTGCATATTTTTCTTGATTTGAACTGATTTGGGAGTGGAAATTGGGCTTGACTAGCTTGATAAACATGGTGTCAGAAGGAACCTCATTGACAGATCTAGGGGGTTGGTTTTATTCTTTGCACACACTGAATGGAATTGGGAGGGAAGGCATATCCTAAGGGACTGTGTAGCAGAGAAGGGGATGCTCTGTTGTGTTGGGTGGGTAGATGTTTTATAAGTTAGGCTAGATCTGGTGCAGGTGTGCATAGCTTTAGGATTGAGCTCACCGGATTAGCAGTCAGCCTTTCCAGCTTGTTTGTATCCTGTTAAACCCAACTGTGCTGGCTTGGCTGAATTTTTATAAATCCTTGGTTATGTGTGAGTCTATTAGTGTTCCCTTATTCCTTATGGGAATCATTCCCAACTCGGGGGTTGGTAGTGTTGCTGAGAGATTGATGAGCACACTGGCCTATGGTTGGGTGGAACGTTGTAGCGACATAGCTGGTTGAGGGACAAGTTTCTTCCAAGAAAAGTATTCTTGTCTCTCTTAATCTTTGATTTTGTAATTCCTTAATGAAATGATGTGAATGAATGAATTTTGCTTCCATTGTATGTTAATAATTTATGCATCTGTGTATGTTTAAGTTCAATGCATTTTTATCATGTGTATGTTCATGGGATTTAAATTTCCTGGATTAGATAGCACCATGGCCGCATTCTCTCTCTGGTGGACAGGAGGGGACGTGACAATTCCATTAAAAGGATGTGTATATAATTGATAGATATAATGTTTCATTAGAGTTAAGAGCAAGCGATGAGGTTATAAATTGATTAATAGGGGCAAGGTGGGAATTTGTTTAGCAGGAGGATGGACATGTGTCATTGTTCCATTTCTCTCCTTAGGACAGTCCACATGCCTTCATACTGTCCTTCTATCTAAAGACCACCCAATATGGGGTACTAGTTTGGTATGTTTGGTAGAAATAATGAAGTACCATTTTTTTGAATGAAACGTTGTAAGAAAAAGGGATGAAATATGGGCTACAATTTTTTGAGATAATCTCATTTAGGTAATGGTCAGAAATATCTTATCTCACCCTCAAACACTTACAAGAGTGAGATTATTGGTACCTTGTCAACATCAATTAAGGAACAAACAATGGAAAACATTTCACACACAAGATTTGAACTTGAGTGAGGTGGATAAACAACTCATTTTAATCACGTAATATAAGATGTACAATTAGCATGATTATCAGGGAAGTTATTTTATATTGTCCAAAATTAACACCATACAAATAGAATATTTACTTCCATGGAAAATATTAATATGAAAATTAAAAATACGAGATACTCTTAGAATGTTCTCTAAATCATAATAAAAAAATAAAAACCAAAAATATAATACAATATTTACTCTAATATAAACCATTTTACTAATTAAATATTCATTAATTAAAATACCTAATTTCTTAAGAATGACCTAAATATGTTGACATTTTAGGACTTTCTAGAATCACAACATAATCTTATCTCAAAAGATTTAAGTTGATCTTACTCTATGGTATACCTCTATATTACATTAAGCCTTGTTACCATGATTAATCTTAAAATATTTTTGTAATTTTACAAATTGCATTGTTAGAGAATGAAACCTTTGACTTCAATTCAATGTTACAAATCCTATATCAATAACTAATAAAAATATATGCATTATATTTTTATTTAAAATATTAAATATTTTTTTCACTTTTAGAGTCTTATAAGTTATAGAACATGGGAATGTTTTTCAAAAGTATATTCAAGGTGAATTTCTTCCACATTAAAATTATATGTTTGTGAATGTTTTCCAAATTAAAATAATATTTTAACATTGTATAATGTATTTTTACAAAGATTATAATAAAATAACATTAAAATTAAAATTAAAATCATATCATATTTAAATTTACTCTTTAGAAAAAGAATATTATTAAATACTTAAACTTTATACATCTAAAAAATTTACATCATTATTGATAAGATTCATATTTAAAAAACAATAATAAATTTAAAAAAATCATTCATACAAAATGTACATTGAAGTATCGTGAATGATAATATGTAAATGAATTTAATATTAACATTATTAGATATTTTTACAATGCAAAAGATATAATAATTGTCCTTTTTTATTATAGAATATAGTTTTATTGAAAGATGATCAATTATAATTGTTACCAGTTTTTAAAATAATTTAAATAACAAAATAAATAAGTTGAAAATTTCAAAAGTTGAAAAAGGAAATTACAATATCATATAATTATTAAATGATAAAATGATAATTGAATTTCAATAATACATTGAGAATTTATAAAGGTGAGTTTGAGTTATTTCACAATTATAGTATAGTGAAAATCACTAGAATGGTCATTGTTATTTCTTTTATTACAATAAATAGTATTATCTCAATTTATAAGTGTCATTTTTTTTTGTAAATGGAAATTTTTTTTTTCAAGGTTAAGGTTCATTGACGTGCCTCAATTGGCTTCAGTTTGGTAACCCTTCCATTCTTTGTTCTTCAAAATCCCAACCCTTCTTCCACAATTGATTTCACCTCCAACCTAGATTGCACTTTGTTGTGCATAGGAGCTATGCTTAACTCATATTTGCAATATTTCTAATAGCGGGTAGACTCAAGAAATGGGTCGTCTCCCTTTTCTTCTAAAGGAATGTTTATGGAGTAAGTAGTTTAAACCCTAGTTTTCACCAGAAGGAATGAAATTGAGATGAATCACACACATTATTAGTGAAATAGTTAGATTTCCCATTTAATTTCTAGCATTTCTGCAATTTTTAAGGTTTATGTTGTTTTTCCCTTCTTTAAGATTTTTCTTGTTTTTATCCACTATTTTGTATCCGCTACACCAAGGGCATTACCGCATTCTGCAATTTCTGACAGGCATTTCTGTAATTTTTGGCAGGAATTTCCGCTTCTGCAATTTCTGGCATTTCCACAACTTCTCCTCTTTCCTCTTCAACAATTTCTGGCATTTCCACAACTTCTCTTTCCATTTCGTTTAAGGTTTTTTTTCATTTAATTTCATGCTTTCAAGGTGCATGGGATGTGGCGTATGCAATGGTTTTATTGTTTCGCATGATAGAAACATTCTAACAATAGTAGCACTGTCTGCTCTGCTCTGCCATATGAGACAAATATTTGATTGCTCTACTTTCATTTATATGGTTTTCTTTAGTTTCGTGCTTTCTGCCATATGAGAGAGATTTGATTGGTCTGCTTTCTAGATGCATCGGATCAATGGTTTTAGTGTTTCGATTGATGCCCCACATTGTCTACTATGCTCTGCCATATAAGAGAAGATCTGGTTGCTCTGCTCTACCATATGTGAATGCTATTAACTAATGCAGTATTCTCACTAGTACAAAAGCACAGATTTTTCCATGGAGGTTTTCCATGTTTCTTTATTTTTGGTGTAAAATCAGATGAAACAGGAATGAAGCGTCGTTCTATCCACTCCTAGCCGTCGCTGTATCCATGCCTAGCCTCTTAGAAGTCTCTATATCCACGCCTAAACTCTTGGACGTCAGTTAAGCGACGGCGCCTTTCTATTTTGCTTAGCATTTTATTCACTATTCACTGGGCTCAAGCGACGACGCCTTTCTATTTTGCTTTATTCACTATCGCTCGACCCGAACAATTCACATTCAGTTCACTTCCACCTTGCCTTTCTGTTAGTTATGCTTTATGGATCCCTTCTGTTCACTTCATTGCCCGCATTCTATTGGAAATCCGACCCTATACTTTCACTTTCATTTGAAGGATCATCCGACCGGTATGGATTATGCAATATTTTTAAATATCCTTCAATGGCCTCTCTTGTGACTCTCTGGAGCTTCCCAAATCAATGGATAAGTCCTTCAATTTTTCAAATTCTTTTAATTCTTTCATTCACAGCTTTAATTTATCATTCCTCTGTTTTAGTTTATTCATGATCTCAAATACCAATGAAAATTCCCCTTTTGTTTGGTTGTAGGTGGATGATGTCCTTGTTTGTCATGGGGTAATCTTAACCAAGGGATGGCGATGAAGTTTCCCCCCAGTAAGCCTCCTACCTCGGCTCGTTTGCTCCACAGACAGAGTTTCGAAGGGATTATCCCTCGTGCAAGAGGCACATAGTTTTGTTTGACTGTTTGTAAGAATCATTAGTATGTAATACTTCAGGGTTTCAATCCGGTAGGCACGAGTTTAATACTTTCTCACTAATGGGTATAAAAACCCCATGCTTACAGTTGTAAAACTTTTAAAAGGCTGGTTGAAGCCCTCCATAATTTAATAAAGGCATGCGACTGGGAAATCTGTTTTTGTTTTGGATTTTGTGTTACCACGTTCAATATATATTTATTTATATAAGTCAAGAATTTAACCTGTAGCGTTTGAACTGAGCAAGCGTGAGGATTTCTCTGTGTTTAATTATTGGGTATATTCATAATATTTTGGATATAATGTGCTTAATGTTATATCTACTAAATACTTTGGTCTATCTTTCTTTTGTAGCAGGTATATGTTGAAGGGTTGAACAATTCGTAGCATGATTTGTCATCAAGTTGTTTGCATCAATGTGGAGAAGAGATGGATAGTGGTTTGTTCGCCTTCATATTTCTTGGTATTTAATATTGACCATGTAATATTTCGTTTGGTAAATTCACCTTACATGCATTTTGAGTGTCTCCATAATTAGGTTCATTCACTAAGAAATTTATGGTTTTCAAGCAACAAAATAAGATTATGCTTTTCCTTGATTAGGGATACACAATCACATAAGAGAATCTCCTAACATTGTTTCCTTGAATCCATATTCCCAATGGACTTGGCACTAAGCTTGGTCCACCCATCATTCATCTAAAACCTATGCTACAACATTTCGTTTTGCTAAATATTCTCTTCCATTTCACCTTGAATCTAATGCCTAAAGCTTTAGTAACCCTAGTTAGGGAAACCCCTTTGTGCTGGAGGATAGCCAGCCAAAAGTGTCGAATAATTTTGGTGAAGTTATAGTGGACTCCCTCTTAGTAACTCATAGGCTAGCTTGTTCTTTTGGGCTTTAATATCAATTTCTAGTTAGTGTTGTATCACGAACCAATCATAAACTTGTATTGCTTTCAGTCTAGGTAAAAAATGTAAAGCATTTCATGACTGAAATCATAGAAGGGTGAATGTTGATTGAAAGACCAAAGAATTGAAGGTGGCTTTTAATGTTTAAAAATAAGAAAGAAAGATGGAAAAAATTTGTGTTCACAGGTTTACAAGAGCAATCAATGAAGGTCGCTAGTATGCCCATGTTTGAACTTTAAAGCAATGTCAAAGAGGATGCAGCACACATTTATCCATCCTCTTTAATATATAAAGTAAAAGTATCCAAAAGATGTTCAAATGCAGTAGCTGCATTACAGCTAGAGTTGGTATCAAATATTAATTTTCTCTTTCCTCTGTCTAATTAGAAGATGAGACAAATCCTATTAGAAAGAACGATATGTTTAAATATCAACAAAAGGTAAGCATGTACAATGATATTATTGACTAATTTCGAGGGAGCTACCAATCTTTTGGTTAATTGACCTTCCTGAGTGTGTATCTGCTTTGGATCTTCTGCAGCACCCACACTACATAGGGCATTCGACATGAACTGATTCTCTATTTCTATTTTTTTGGAATAGGCCTGCATTTCCATTGGTGCATGTCAAGAAGTGCTCAATTTCTACACAGATTTACACCACGATAAAGAAGACAAATTTTGGACGTGGGCTCTAGGATTAGAGGCCAATATAACCTGAATAATTGCTCAATAGACCTAAGCCCTAACCTCTAATTTATATAGTCATTTTAACCTGGAAAGAAATCTTCGACAATGGATATGACACTTGGGTTTTTTAGTAAGATTTGCAATTAAGAAGGGCCAAGGCATCATAAAAACAACAATCACAAGGATAGTGACCCACAAAGCACACAGGCACCTATAAGAAATTTTAGTAAGGGGTATCTACACAACATGGATGGGAGGGATTGGCAGTGGAACTAACCAGATATATCTCAAGAGAAAGTAAGCATGCAATAAACTCTGCACATATGATGCTTTGAGGAATAACTTGCTTATAAAAAAAATAGAAGGTTTATATTTTGAACACCCCTCTGAGTCCATGATTACTTAACCAATGAAGATCCCTAATGCCTCTGGAATCTGATCCATGCATGATTCTGGGTTACAGCTGTGATAGCGGGATGAGGAACAAGATGAAATAAGCATGCTAATGCAAATGCTTTAAGCTTAGAAGAGATCATTTGTTATCAACTTATCATCTTTGGAAACTTTATGTGCTATTCCCCTTCTCATTCTCATGCTCTTAAGATAACTTTGTATGCATTATCCCTTTCCATAGCATTCTTTGCATATCTACTATGAATCTTTTCACATGGAATGCATTTGACCTAATTGTTAACCAATGACAAACTCTTGCCAATCCACAAAACCAAAGTTCAAATACAATGCCAGAAACCAACATGAACATAGTGACTTAGAAGGAGCTGACTGCAATGCCCAAGGAGATTTTCCTGCCAATGAATGATTCCTTGCAGTAATGAAGAAAATTTCTTCTGCAGTGTTTTCCAGCACAGGAAGAAGGAGCATTCCCAAAACAGGTGTTTGAGGGTCTCCAGTTTTCCACAATGAAGGCACTTGTCATCTGTAAATGCACTCTTGGTGTGTCTAGATTCTGGAGGCAATCCTTCGCTCAGAGCCAACCAAGAAAAGACTATGATCTTGTATGAGGCCTTTTTTCAATTAGAAAAAAACTACTATATTTTCCATTGAATAAATATAAGAAAACATATGCAGTCCTTCAGTACCAATGGTGCTGTTTAACCCCAGTTGAAAAAGGTCTCAAGACTAAAACCAAGTTCTCATAAACAGAGGAGAAAAAGACTCCCAGAAAAATACGTATGTCCACAGACACGACATATCAAAACCACCATTACAAAAAGGACCACATTAGGAACCAAATACAGTACACTATAGGAAAATTCTCCCAAAAAACATGCAGTTCTACCCATGATAAAAAAAATTGAAATAATATCTTCATTGACAATAAAGTCATTCTCCAACTCCTCAATATATATTTTGCCTTCCTCCAAAGATAAAGCTTGCTTTGATAAAACTGTAAACACATGCCGAAGAGTTATATTCCCTATAAACATGTTGTGCTTCTATTTGAGTGAATTCAGAAAGAATATCCCCAATCTTTGACTGCCACCCCTCCAAAGAAGCAACCTGCAAATCACATTTCCTAGATAGCCAATCAATGACTATCACTACTAATGTCCCAAGACAACCACTAAGATACAAATTTCCAGGCTTCCCAAAATCTCTCATAAACAACAGATCCATGTATTTTGAAAAATTGAGATGTGTCAATGATATCAGAGGGATAAATGTCCCCGAACTTTCCCAGTATTGCTGTCCTTCATGATCTTGTAAGTATGGTCTTCCATAGAGCCACTCTAGTAAGAGTCCTTATTGCCCATTCTGCTGCTAATATCTTATCTTGAGTGTAGATATCTATAAGCCCTAGTCTACCTTCTCATTTTGACATAATGCATAAGCTCTAGGAAACCATAAGAAGACCTCTTTCCCCTCCATACTTAGGCCATAAAAAGGGTGAAAGAAACTTTTCCAACATAAGGAATTGACGATGGCTTTGAATCCAGCAAGAAACATAATACACATGAGTGGCTTGCAGGATCTTAGAAATACAGTTAACTTACTAGCAAAAGGAGGATCCTTATATTCCCACCGTTGAGTTGCAGTTTCTCCAGACAGCACTTCCATGTAGCTGACAGATAACACGATCCCAAAAAGGATTCCTAGATATCTCATAATATTCCATAGATGAATATGCTTCCATGAGTGAGGAAGCCAATCTAGGGAATCTTCAACACCTACAAGCGAGAATTCAGATTTGTGACCACTAATAAATGCCCTGAATTTGAACAAAAGTTGTTGAGACATGCCATGATTCCTTATATCATGCCATGCTCAAGGTGGACTGAGACCATAGAATCCTCTCCAAAGTGAATGTTTAGTGGTTCTCTATCACCATGAATTTCAATGCCTCAAATTCAACCTTGTGATTCGGCTGCCTCCAATAGGATCCATGAGCATTAGCGGCTAGGATATGCAAATAGGACACCAGGGGCTGACCATGAGTACGATTATATAGAATGTCACCTACTAGGATAAATGCAAACACCTAAGCAAAGGATATAAACCACTCCTATAAATTGAGACATGGGCTTAGGAATCGGGAACTACTTAACCTTGGTCGTTCAACTTGCTGCAGATTCAATTTGCATGATGTTTTGGAAGAAAAATATGGGCATTTTCTAGAACCCATCTACATAAAGGATTCTAGACTTTGTAGAAAAGAAAATATCATAGTTGATTGGCAGAGGGAAGGCTTTATTTTCCCTAAATAGTGTAAATATATGGAATATTGCAAGCATTCTACCATGTTAACCCCTCTTCTTGATGTGCACTTCAATTCTTACGGATATGAAAATGGTTTCCATAGAGATTGTTGATGGCGGTGCATGGGAGAAGGATGAAAATCCCTTGGTTCTCACCTCAACTAAATTTGGAAGTTGTCAACGAAAATATTTTTTCATTTGTGAGTGTTTGAGATTTGGGAAAGAAGCAATGCCAATCCCTTGTGTGATTGATGAAGACTTAATGGATACATGTATTTATTGTCTCTATAAAGAGGGTAAAGATATTAACTTGGATACATATCTGTATAATTTCACCTACATCATTGAGAGGTTTTTGGACCCTTCACTCAATCTTGACAGAAAGGTGTTACCTCTGTTTTATCTATTTATTTTTAATCTATTTGACATAATACAAATTTTATTATATATAAAATTCATAACTCTACAAAGTGAATACAAGTGCTATCCGAGAGCCTAAAGTAGTGACACATAATAAGATGAAGAACTTTTCTTGCATATTTTCCCCCTAATGCATCTCTTGCTCTGAAGAACTTTGTGTTCTACAATACCCCAGTTATGAACCCCACTAACATCAATCAGTTGCTAAAAGAGATCAGCCATTCCATGCTCTTCTGTGACTCCCTCATTCACATTTATAACACTTTATACCACATGATATACCCATGATTCTATATAGCCTATTCTTATGGGAAGCTGAAAAGTTCCTCCTTGTGTAATCTGTATTAACTTATTTCTTATATTGAACATCAACCAGGATGGGAAGGTTGTAGAGTGGAGAATCATTTGCCAAAGAATCAACATCAGTCTTGAAATTAGCAAAGACCAGCAAACCAATTGTGTGCTATCAAGTTCCACTGGAGGAACTTAACAAGTTCATGTAACAGGTTAAAGCATGCTTTGTGAAAATGTTCAAGGAAGTGTTTTTCATAGGACATAACTGAAACACCAGCCCCCTCCATTCTTTCATCAACTGAAAGTTGTGGCTGTAGCATTCGTAAAAGAGCACTGACATGTTCTTCATTAATTTGGTGACAGGCTTCTTTGTAAATGCCTCTAGTTCTTGCACATCTTGACCCCTGCGTTCTATGTGCAACATGGTTTTGTATCTGCTCTACTTTTATTTCTAGTGAGTAGTTAGTTAGCTCTTCTTTTTATTTCTAAGACTTTATTTTCTGTGGTGTTTTCTATTGTCTTTAGTTTAGACTCTTAGTGACACACTTTTTGATCTTTGGCAGTTACAAGGTCATAAAAGAGTTGGGGGATGACATTTATATGGAAGTGTATGGAAGGATTTGAATCAGCAGACACATGAGATAGTATGACTTATTATTCCTTTCAATTTCAGAAGCAAATGATGACTGTGTTCACTTGTTGTGGATGAAGTTATAGGTGCTTCAACACCTCTCTGCAAAAGAAGTGTTAACAACTTGTGAAAGACTTTATTTTCTGTGGTGTTTTCTGTTGTCTTTAGTTAAGAATCTTAGTGACATACTTTTTGATCTTTGGCAATTACAAGGTCATAAAAGAGATTGGCCATAACTCCTCAGACAAAAGTAAATCTATGAGACTGGCCATAACTGCTCAACAAAAGTAAATCTATGAGACTGGCCATAACTGTCTTAGACATTAGGAATTTTACATTCAACTTTTACCTTTAACTGCTCATCAGCAAGAAGTGAGTTCCCCAAATTTGTTCCAAAACTCAGCAACTCCAAGAAGATATCCTAGAGCATTGACTATAATAACTGCTCATTGGATGTTAAGTAACTGCTCATCAACAAGAAGTGAGTAGGGGTGGCATGTTATATACCCAATAAAGGGGTAATTATACAATATTTGAAAACTACCTCTTCAGAGTTTGTTCCACATAGATATTCAAATAGAGATGAGTGCTAGGACCTGTATGTTGATATCAGTTTTACTTTTCTTAATGATGAGGTCCTATGCTTTAGTGAAAATGAGCATAGACCCATTTGAGATTTCAACAAATGAATATGATACACCACCAGATGAATCTCTTGCTCTGAAAAATTGCTCAATTGTATACAAAAATCCCTCAACAAAGGGGGTAGAAGAGACCACAGCTGCACTCCCTGGATGAACATGTGATGGGAAACCATGCAACGAGGAGCTCAGAAAAAGTTTGTTCATGTTCCCTGTGTTTTCTTTGCTCACAATTCCTCTAAAATTTGTCAGAGTTCCAAGTACAGACTCTATAAGCTTAAAGCTAGCTCCTAGCTTCCCCAACAGCTCTTCTTCCTTTGACTTGTCATAACCTGCTTGAAGCAACAAATTTAGTGAAAACAGTGCATCATCTTCGCATTCTTTTCCATCAAGAACAAAAAGCATAGCTTTTCGCAGTGCCCCAACATCATGCTCAAAAGGGATGTCAATATTTTCAGCAAAACGCTTGATTGCCCATCCTTCAATACACAAAAAACTAACTGCTCACAAAGTGTGAGTAATGAAGTATCTTTAGATGCTTGCTCTATCCAAAATGTGTCCTCTCCTGAAACTGGGATCTTTCTCAGAGACAAACTAGCTGCCAGCCTTCTAGGATACCTGCATTTTTAATCACATATATTGAAGGGATCTTATCTATCTATTGTGTATTTGTCTATGTTAATCAATTTGATTGTGTTCCATATTGGGAATCCCAACACTCGTACCAAAGGGATTGTAAATCTTATGCTGTGACTTGGATACTACCCATATTCTTATGTTATTTTTGAGACTTTAGGTTCTTCCATATCATTAATACTGAATTTATTCCATTCCCTTCCATATTCTCTACATAGCTCCTGCCAACTAAATATGCACTCTCGTTTGTCCCACTTGCACATATTTTTTTATTTTTGGCCTACAATTCCACCTACCATATTCTCTTCTTTCCATATGGTGTGTCATGCCCTTCTTGTACTCAACACTCTTGTGGCCTGGGCGTAATCCAAAGATCTATGCATAGACTTTCATTCAAATAATTAACACATGAGGACCAAGTTGCCTTCTCCACTTGCTATCTTTTTTTTCTCTAGAGTGTTTTTCTACGGATTCAGATGCTCATATTTCTTAGAGTAGTCTCATGTTTGAATTTGTGAACAAATTTTGACTCTCTTCACAATACGTTGAATTCTATAATTTGGAGCTAAGCATCCATACTCCATCATATTGCATATAATGAGCTATTACATCTTGTTTCATAATTCAATGGTTTGGTGCCTCCACGATTTGCCTTCATGTACTAGTCACATTGCTGTTGTTGAATGTGTGAAGAAATTTAGTTGAATGGTTAAATGTGTATGGGTTAATGATTTCTTATTTGCATGATGGTGAGCTCTAACGGTGGAGACTTTCATGGAGACTCGCCCTTGGATAAATCAATGTGGAGATTCCTAGTGGAGATAGACTACGTTGGGTAGTGGAGACTAGTACCACATCACGTATTGGAGGAGTGGTGAAGCTACATACAAAACCACAAGCGCATTGAAAACTAGAACGTTGCTACTGGTGCATTTTCCAAGTAATTCTAGAGCACCAACAATGTGAATGAACTTATACTACTATCTTAGATATAAAATGAATTCAAGGATTTTTCTTAATAAGCAATATCTTTTGGGTATTAAACTCTTTTCAGAGGTTGATCTAATTTCTCACAAATATCATGAATCCTTAAGAACATTAGAGATGCTATGATAAATTCATGCTAATAGGGATGTGGTGTGGATGTAGTTAAAGAAAAAGTCATGCGCATGGACATTCAGCATGGAATTAATGGAAAATTTAGGCTATGATGATGACATTCACACATAGATAATACCAATAAACATGATTGCTAATGACAATAGCAACCCAATTACCAATGACAATAACAAATCACATTTACAAATGTAAGTAATAGAAATGTAGCAGATAATAATAATAATAATAATGATGATGATGATGATGATGATGATGATGTATAATCATAATTACACCTATGTCAAAATATGTGGACAAATTTGAACAAAAATGAAAAAAAATACATTGCTAACCATGCATCTTTAGCATAGTTTATAGAAACAATGCAATACATTTTCACTGGCTATGAATTTTATAAACATAGTAATTGCTTTTATAGCTTCTTGTTTTGGCCAATGAACACCATTTATATAAAGATATTGTACAATGTTTCTTTTTACACTTTGAAAAAACACAATTTAACAAGGTATATTTTAACAAAATGTATAATCTAAATTTCAATCAATTAAAACAATATATATAATCTACATTTCAATATTTGAATAAAATTCTAAAATGTTTACATTAACCTAGTTAAAACAAAATACAATTTGACACCAAATATTTTGACAAATTTATAATATATATATTTGTATAAGTTTGTTTCCTTTTAAGCTTTATGTTTTTTTTTTAAAGCTGTATGCTTTTTCCTAGATAAAGCTTTATGTTTCTTTTTGCTTTTTAAACTTTATGCTTTTTCCTAAATAAAGCTTTATGTTTCTTTTGCTTTTTAGGCTTTTTCGCTTTTATAAAGGATTGAATTGCGTTTTTGTTTTTTAAACGTTTTTTTAGCATATAGTCTCTTTCACTTTTAGCTTTTCTTGCATTTTTAAGGGTTGATTTGGGATTCGAGAAAACCAGCGATGGCGTAACTTCTGTTAACTTCTGTAATGTATTTTCAAGCATTTTCGGTTTCTGGCATTTCCACAATCTGCAATTTCTGGGAAACATGCAAAACGCACGCCTGGCATTTCTGGGTATCTAGTCTCACCATTGGCTTATTTCTTTCAATTTCATATATTGATTCATTTCTAAATTCATTTACAGATTTCTGACATTTCATGTATTCATTCATTTACAAGCATTTCAGCTTCTGCAATTTTTGGCATTTCCACTTCTGTAATTTGGCATTTCCACTTCTGTAATTTCTGGCATTTCTGCAATTTTTAAGGTTTATGTTGTTTTACCCTTGTTTAAGATTTTTCTTTAATCTTTTTTTTGTTTGTCTCCACTGTTTTGTATCCGCTACACCAAGGGCATTTCCGCATTCTGCAATTTCTGGTATTACCGCATTCTGCAATTTCTGACAGGCATTTCTGCAATTTTTGGCAGGCATTTCCGCTTCTACAATTTCTGGCATTTCCGCAACTTCTCCTCAACTTCTCCTCTTTCCGCTTCCGCAATTTCTGGCATTTCCACAACTTCTCCTCTTTCTATTTCGTTTATGGTTTTCTTTCGTTTCGTTTCGTGCTTTCAAGGTGCATGGGATGTGGTGTATGCAATGGCCGTCTTTTCATTTCGTTTATGGTTTTCTTTCATTTCGTTTCATGCTTTCAAGCTGCATGGGATGTGGCCTATACAATGGTTTTATTGTTTCACGTGATAGAAACATTCTAACAACAGAAGCAATGTCTGCTCTGCTCTGCCACATGAGACAAATATTTGATTGCTCTGCTTTCGTTTATATGGTTTTCTTTAGTTTTGTGCTTTCTGCCATATGAGAAAGATTTGATTGGTCTGCTTTCTAGATGCATCAGATCAATGGTTTTAGTGTTTCGATTGATGCCCCACATTGTCTGCTCTGCTCTGCCATATAAGAGAAGATCTGGTTGCTCTGCTCTGCCATATGTGAATGCTATCAACTAATGCAGTATTCTTAATTCATTTCTTTTAAGATTTCCCTCTATTTTTACGGCAGATTTTTACGCCAGAAATTGACGGTTTAAATTCTTGAAATGTTCATGTAGTTAATCAGTTACAATTTTGTTAGGCATAATAAGGATTATACATGCATACTGCAGCAATGTCCAAAGCTATATGTTAGTTTTGGAGGTTAGCTAAGCTGGATGATCATCAATCATTATCAGAATTATCTAGGGGAACATGCAAAATGTACACAAAGGGTAAGCATATCTAGTCTCACCAACTATTTATTTAAAATTTACATTACAGATTATAGGGTGATATTTTACTAGATGGGATACTTTTTTATAGACATATTTATTTCTTCTCCCACATGTACCATATGTATTACTATTGTTCTTCCATATTAGGTCTTCTTGATATTTTCCATTTGATATGTTCTCTCTGCATTAAATGGTACTTTTTCTCTAGCTTGCAAGTGTAGGTTCAATTTTTTATACATCAACATAGTTTACAAAACCCATTTCTGCTTTTTATCCATCACCACAGTTGTATATGTTGTTTGAACTTTGTATTTGAGACTCTAATTTAGTCAGCTCCATAATGAACATATGAATCTAAAGGAAATTTAAATTATATAGTTATTGAACCAGTACAAGAACTATATAGTATATTTGCTATATTTTCATTAAGTAGTTGCATGCTATGTTGGTTACTATATATATAGATATATATATGTATTATCATGCAAAAAGAAATCTTAGGTAATATGGTCATATTGTCTACCTACCTCCATAGACAAATTTATATCTGTTGTTTGAGATTCATTGGTCAATAAAAAATGTTTGTTTCAGTAAAAACTCAATTTCATGAATCCTGATATGGAATTTTATATACAATGATGCGAGAGAATGTGATCTTTTCTTTTTTAAAATATTTGTTCAATAAGAGATGTTTGTTTCAGTAAAAACCCAGTTTTATGAATATCTATTTCAGTGAAAACTAGGTTTCATGAATAGTGATAATGGAATTTTATATAAAAAGAATCCAGAAATAAGTGTTGCTCACGTTAATAGAAATGGAAGCCATTTGGAGAATGCAATATTTTCTGCTCATTGGTATAGGTCTATATGTTAATGAAATTTTCTTCAAGAGCAAAGGGCTTAATATACTTCTCTATCAACATGGTACTTTTACATTAAGGAAATTCATATGTTTTTTTTATTATTTTCAGAATGTCAAAAGGCTATAGATTTTTTAAATTTTTTTGTAAAATATGTCAAAAAAGTGTCCGCCAAAAACTTATATATTTTTTAATTATTTGTAAAATATGCCAAAAAAATAAATTAGATTTTTTATTGGTTTGTAAAATATGTCAAAATTTTTAATTATTTTTGGGTATTAATTATTTCAAAGACTACAATAATAATTTGAGCTTTTAATCCTAGAAACACAAAGATGAAAATACAACTTCATATGGCATACATCTCTATTCATTTCAAATTTTTTATTGACTATATTGGTAATATAGTTATATGTTTTATTAATAATGTTTAGATATATAAATATTTTTGAAAGGTATATATTATATTTATATTATATTTAAAAAATAAATTGTATATTTTGTATTGGTTTCTAAAGTATGTAAAAAAATTAATTATTTTAGGGTATTAATTAGTTTAAAGACCTCCAGTAATAATTTGAGTTTTTAATCCTACAAATATAAAGATGAAAATACAACTTCATATGTGATGCATCTCTATTTATTCCAATTCTTTTATTGACTATATTGGTAATATAGTTATATGTTTTTATAAATAGCTTTCAAATATATAAATATTAAAGATAAATGTGTTTTTATATTTTTGTCCAAACAAAATATATAAGTTTTATTAGTAATGGCGGATAGTCAAAATTTCTTTCTTAATGCATTACTAACTAATAAACCACGTTAATACTACTCAAATTTAAGGGGACAGGGGGTCAAGGAGAGAGAGGAGAAGGGAGAGAGGAGGAGGAGGAGTGGGGGAGGAGCGGGGGAGGGAAGAGAAGGAAGTAGGGAATGGGAGAGAGAGGAGGAGGAGGTAGAGGGAGTGTCGAGGAGAGAGGGAGGGATGGATTTGAGGTGGGAGAGAGGAGAAAGAGAAAGGAGGGGGAGAAAGGAGGGGGAAGAGGTAGG